>JASAND010029474.1:0-34535 GCA_030248195.1 Trissonchulus latispiculum | reverse complement strand
AGAGAAGTTTAAAGTAATGTTACAACATTACGTACTTTAACTTATCAATATAAACTTAAATCCATTTAAACATAAACTTTAATCAAATAAAATAAAACAAAACCGGAATGCTATTAGTGTACTTAGTTCATTTCAGGCGGCACACGTTCCGACTGAAAATTTCAGTCTACACGCTGTAGCATTGAGTTTAAACTAATGGTAATGCCGCTTCTATTCGTTGAACTTACCTCAATATATTAACAGAAGTACTGCACGCTACAGAAAAAACTAAAAGTATAAGTGGGGTGAACGTAATCATAAATTGTTTAGTGCGTTCTATTCTGTTCTATCCTGAGTTCTATAAGCTTGAATTGTTGCCAGCAACACAAATTTAAGTGTATGTTATTGTTGAGAATATACTATTGCTAGAAAATTGGAGTTATTTCGTTTCTACATAAAATGTTGTACGTGATATTAAACTAAGTTTGTGCTAGACAGTGGGCTTCCTTTACCATTTTATTAAACTGCTAGCCTTTTGCCTAAATACGAAGCACTTCTAACAACCGACGAGCTGGTCAGTCTGATAATGGCTAGATCGCTTGGCGTGTTGAGCCAAATGTTTAAGAGTGCCAGTTTTAGTTTATAGTTTTACTATAGTTTTATGGTTCGAATAATCAACGGCTGAGGTCCACTTTGCAACAGAACACTATCCCCACTGTTTACTCTCTAATTACCATTCCCACTTTGCAACCATTTTCCCACTTTGCACCTGGTGAGTAACTTACAGAGGAGAATTGCAAAATTGCAAATGAAATTGTAATATCAATACCTATTACTTTTCTGTACTGTACTGTTCAGAAGAATTAAATTTTGTTTTAATTTCAAAAACATACTTTTTAGTTTTGTTTTATTATTTCTTGCCCTTAGTTTATATGGCTGTGCCAATGACTGCGATAATTATTATTAACTGTTAGAATTTGTATTTTTGCAGACTGTTATATTTGCTCTATTCATTTTAGTGAACAACCTTGACTGTAAATAATCATTTAAGCAATCAGTTTAGCATGTACTTTAACGACTAAAACTAATCTAACTAACAAGGCTAACTAAACGAAAACTGCTGACCCAGACCGAAACTCCGCTAAATAACAATTTTGTCTAAATTTTTTTATCTTCAAAATACAGAATGATATGAAACAAAAAATAGCAGAAAATATGTGCAAATGTATAAGATTTACTTATGTCCCAGCAAGATTAAAATTTATGGACAACAACTTCCAACATCACTGTCTTTAAAACTACAGTAACCCAGGTGCAAAGTGGGACTGCAAGGGTGCAAAGTAGAACTCCTCATTAGTGATGCATTTTTGTTGCAAAGTGGGACATAATCTAATAAACTGGAGCATGCATGAAACTCGTTATTGTGTAGTGCTAGTTTTAACTTAGTGAGTTATGCCAATAGTATCTGACCCACAGGAGGAAATTCTCCCCCCCCCCCCTCGGCGAAGTCGTCCACAAGGGGTCGCGAAATTGCTCCCACGTTTTGACGTCAAAATTGACCCATTACGGTTTGAAACGGTCGAGGTTTGCTCCCATCAGACTGTGTGGGCTGGCGCGAAAGCGTCTTCTAAAATGTCACTACAGTTTGGGAACGAATTCCAACTTAAGCTTGGTTCGATTGTGCCTGGGTGGCTCAATCGGTAGAGCGTTGGCCTAGACAGCCAAAGGTTGTGGGTTCGATCCCCACCTCAGGCCCGAATTTTTCGGGTCGGAGGTGCTGTAGTGACAATCTTAGTTTCGTTTGTTCTTTCATTTGTCCCATTTATCCTGAACACCGGCCACTCCCCGACTATCTTGATTCAGAAAATTGTTTGAACTTTTTCATTACGCAAACATTCAACCGAGTCAACGAGGCCCAGTCCAATTTGTAAAAAGTCAGTAATCACACTGTTCAGAATGACCATAAAAATGGAACAAATTTGCTTCAGTCAGCACTGAAGGATCTACGCGTATATGCTATCAGGTAAGATTTCTATCTTACCATAAAATGATTAATTGAATACATTTTGCTGTGAGGTAGAAGGAGTACAAGCTTTGACTAGGCGCAAAGTATTGTTAAGTAAATAGGAATTTCTGGACTAATTAGATTTTTAGTCGGGACATTTGATGACTATTTTTTAGTCATGAGCATTCCGGACTATACCTTTTCTTCTATACTATATATACTATTTAAACCACAACAGATATTTTATGACTAAGTCTTAGATAGTCACAAAACGTCCGGGCTAAAAGGTCTGATTGTCCGGAAAGTTTGCGACTAAAACATTTACATACTTTCCTAAAAATGCATGCTTATCAGGACAAGTTTAACGTGACGATCTCATTTAGTTCGTGTTAATCAGTTTACAAATAGTCAAGCTAAATACTACCAGCCTGAAAAACACTGGGCTTGATTTCAGTGATGGAACCGGGTCACTTAGGCTTGACCCGGTGACCCGGTGACCCGGTTGAGCCCTGACTCGGTGACCCGGTGACCCGGTTTTCCAGAAAATTCCAAACCTGCAAAAAATTTTTGATTTTGCCTGGGAAGGCTAAATTTTTGGCTTCCGTGTTCCATCACCACCAAGAAAAGAATAACTATGACATACACATGTTTGCTCTAAGTTTTTTAAAATGCATTTGATGGTAGGTGTAGCTTTTTCTAAATTTATGCAGATTTTAATCGAAAACCAATAATTTATCCGTCTGCGAAATTTTGCAGGGTCTAATATGAGAACTTGTCCAAATACACGGAGTATTTTAAAAATTTGGTTTTCATTATGTATTACGTTAAATTAAATTAAATTGTTCACTTACACACCTTCGACATTTACCTTCGTTGCGAAAATAATCTGCTAATCATATTTTACTGAGTAGAGTTATGCAATAATCATAAAACTTATAGAGCTAAAGCTAAAAAGCTAGACATTAATTTGCCAGAGACGGACAGATTCAAATAACATCAAGCTGCGAAAATGCTCAAGACTAAAATATAGAAAACATGCCAATTAATATTGGACATTGAACAAAATTTTAAGCTAAAATTTTAGCTTGGTAAGCCAAAAATTTCTAAAATTTGTGGTAAAATCAGAAAATCGGGTCAAGACGGTCGAAGCTCTTGACCCGGTGACCCGGTACAAAAAGTGACCCGAAGAACCCGACCCGGTTCCATCTCTGGTTGATTTGTTGTGCTTGCAGGTGTCGTTCTTTTTGCAACCGAAATTTACAAAAATTTGTTCTAACTTGGATAAAACTTTCCAAAACGAGCAGCTACCGCTGCCACCACTATAAACAATCCAATTTCTTTTGTACCGTTTCTTTTACACATTCACCTTTATTTCTGGTCATTGGCGAGAGAATTCTAACTTTAATCCAACATGGTGGCTTTCCAACACGGTGGCTTTATTTCGTGATAGTTGGGTGCCTCAACAGACAAGCAGGGCGCAATAACTGTTAAATACAGAAAAAGAAAATAAGTCACAGCCCTCCAAACCGTCACACATCACTAAACAAATAATTTTGCAAGCAGATTAATACTCTAAAAATTGCTTAAACACATCGGTCCTGCCAGTTTTTGTCTTCGTTTTATATCTACCAGAGCAGCGTTGTTAACGAATTTATTGTTTTGCATTATCAGTAACATCGGTAACAGTAGTTGTAGACCCCGTTAAACAATTGCAAAGCGGAAAGCGTAGCAGCTTCTGAAAGTCTTTTAGACAAATAAAATAAATAAAGATGTTAATACTAGAATTTAAAGACCATAAATGTATGAACCGAGTAACGAAAAAGTAGTTATGTTGCATTACTGATGGGTTCCAATAAAAGATTCCGAGGATTGTTGCGGGCATAATTACAGCAAAAGCTGTTGTTACGCTAACCATGAAAACACTAGCGAACCTTTTGATTTCAACGGAGTAATTAAAATTATCTTTCTGAATGGAGGATCGTTTCAACTTTAAGAACTCCACAAAAGTTACAACGTTTAACAGTATACAAGCAGTAGCACAGATAAATGCTGACAACGTGTTAAACAAAGAATACTGATCACCCCATGCGTAATTCGTCAAGCACGATGGATGGACAATTTCGTCAAGTCGATTCACATTAACCAAAACTAACACGCCTACATATACAAGACCCCAAATGAAACCGGATAGCATAAGTTTTACAGAAAATGCGTACGTCCAATTGACTTGGTACCAGTTAGACTTCTTGACAGCAGCCCATCTTTGTAGTGACATAAAAACTGTTGTACCTGACTGCAGTGTTAACGCAAAAGTGAACAACCATGTGTGCGCGATGCAACGTATTACAGAATTTCCTCGGTGTAATCCCTGCTTAAATTGGTAGCGATAAAGTATAATGTAAATATTTTCTGCGCCCAATAGAAAATCAGCCAAAGCCAAGGTGAAGTACAGAAGATACGCCTTCCTAAGGTCTGACCTCAGAGCAATTAGTAGTAACAAAATAGCATTTGTCAAGCAGGCGGAGGGACCTGTTGCGAAATATAGATTGTATGTTTCTTTCACGAGCTGGATTGATTCATCAGTAATGTTGAACATATGGTCTGTAGTCGAGTTCGTTTTGATGGCCCTCATAAAACTTCTAGCCCTTGATGGATCCATTCTTGTCCTCCGACTGGAACAATTTGAAGCGTCTGTTAGAGTAGGAAAGTCAAGAACACCATGACTACCTTGGGAACCTTTATTAGGATTTCAAAATTAAAATTTGAAAAACCAAAACAGTAAATGGCTCCAATGAAAATATACGAAGGTTCTCAATCCAATGAAGGCAATGGCGAATAAGTTTGTATAGAACAGAGCAGCTCATAAGAATAATAATTATCGTACCGCACAGAATATGTTTAAAGGAAATTATAAATTCTGTCAAAGCAAGGATGTAGACAACTGTGAAAATTGCAGCTTATTCCAGGCAATGAACTTAAAACCGCTCACACAGAATTTCATCATTTCTGAAACAAAATTAATAAAGTTGAAATAAAGCTTGAACAAACTTTTAATCATATATTTTATAACCGCATTTATTGCGCTAAAGATTGTCGACCTGAACTAACGTGCGGGAAGAAACTTGGCTTCGGTCTAATTCAACGCGCTTGCGTTGGCAAAGAAGAAATCTTAAAAGTTTGTCGATGTTTAATTTAATGGACTGCCTTCAGAGCAGAGCAACTTTCAACAGAGTGGTGTAGGTGGTACCGTTTGAATGGGTTTCTCCACAAGAATAGGTTAGACCAGGCATTAGCAATTTGTAGCTAGCAGATGTTGAAGCTACTGCTGGTGGCAAATTCGGTGCAGGATCAATCGGTGGGGGGAGATCGCCAAACATTTTGGCTATTCTGAGGCTATGTCCGAATTTTGCTCCAGAACCAGAGAAAACCGGTTCTGGGGAAAGTGAACGATCCTATGAAGTATGAGGTTGGTTAGGTTAACTACTCCTTTTCAAACTGAAATGTAGTTTAATTTTCCTACAGGTGTTATACAAGCTGATCAGGTGTTGTTGAAGTGTTCTGGTAATGCTTAAACAACAGCAGAGGTTGGGAAAGTAGGCGATTCGAAGGCTTTGTAGAGTTCACCATAGAACCTTAATTATTTGAGAATTACCTAGATTCAAATGATTAAGTTTGATTCTACCAAATGTTATCAGTGCAAAAGTGTCGATGCTACTGGAATCAGAATATTTTTTATATTTCGATTGGGCAGTGACCACTTTCCGTTGCTTTTATTTGAATGATTGTAGTAAACAGTAATAAAATATTGTTGGGAAAATGAAGCATATTATTATCTAAAAGAGATTACATAAGGAAATCCTTTTGGGCGTACCCGTCAATATTCTGAGAAATACAATCTAATCGCGAAAAATGTAATGGTTTACTGTATGTACATCTCGCTTCTTTTTACAAATTATAATTACCAAGACTTTATAATAGGAATGAGTGAGATGTCAAACACTCAGCCATTCACTGTGCTTTAAGCCTGTAAGGCGGTCGGCATATTAAGGTCGATATCTCGGAGGTGCTGCCGCTTACTGTTGTTAACCGTGTGTTAATGTTCGTCTGAACTAAAACGCATCTGATTGGCTAATAGTTTGCCTCATGTTAAAAGTACGTTCACAATTATCCCCTCCGAAATATCGGAGGCGTTTACGCTTATGCCTGTGATTTTGACATGAGGTAAGAGATTAACCGATCAGATGCGTTTTAATTCTAACGCATACATACACACCCGAGATTTGTGCCGAGCATCTTGCAGGCTTAAAGTGCTGGGAAGAACTTCCTTTTCCTGTTATTATAAATTCTTGTAATTACATACTTTACCAACTCAAACGAAGGACGCAACGTTTCACTTTATTTTTAGAACAAATTCACAATTTATAACTACTTATAAAATTTAAATGTATTATATTATTATTTAGTTAATGTATTATTCATTATGTATTTATAAATATATTTGTGAAATCTAGTTTAGGCGAGTTACTAAATTGTATAATGTAAAATGTTGCCCGTATTTTCACTTTTCAATCCTTTCTGCCAATGTTGACCCGAAAACAAATACATTTTGAACAACATTCTTTTCAGGTTAAAACAGTTTAAAATACATTTCTGTCCTAATAGTATTCACTTTCACTTAGCGCTTTGTCCCAACAAGATAGGTATAGAAGGCGTAGAAATTTCAAAGAACAGTTTAAACGCTAATCTATCCTTTGAAAAGTTAGCTTAAACGTAGGTAGGTGGAGATACTCTACTACAAAGAGGATTCCATTAAATTTTTCACGGTCCCGATATTTATAGAACGCATCTTTCCCGGTTTCGACTTAACAAAGAGTCAAAATTATTGTCGAAAATTTTCGCGCCTTTAGCGTTATAATCTCCCAGCTCTGAAGGAAGGCTTTAAACCGTCAACTATTTTTGTCAGAGTCATGACAAAAAACTCGTCATACAACTTAAGACACTGGCCTGCTCTATCAAAATACTATACTATGTTGTCATTCAAAAAATAGTCATATGCTTAAAAGTTGGTATAGAGTAAGTTTTCTGCTTGAAAACTGGCCGGCTCAAAGACTGCTTAGACGGAAAATGTTTTGAGAGCAAGTGGTTTTTCTGGCAAAAGAAGTTGAAATTTTCTGATTACGTTTTACAACACCTAGCCCCTCTCCAAGTCAACTTCTAACTCAATTGGTCACCTCTTGAAGCGCAGTTCAGAAGGGGCAGATTAAAGCGTGCCTTTGGTCTCTTTTTTCTGTGATAAGATTCTACTGCTACTGCAAGACGACTTCATTGCAAAATGAAACCTATGGTGAGTTTTTGCTAAAGTTGGCAGACTAGGCTTACTATATTTTTAAGGTTAAAGTTATCTCACATATTAGCAACTTTGGAGACTTTGTTAAGGTGGTGATTCCTTTTGGGCACATATTGTTTTTGGCGGCGTAAATCAAGATGAAATTTGATGAAACTTTCCGAAATAAGTTCTTTTAGCGTTCTAACACCCCCCGCGCAATTTCGACTCAAAAATTCGAGATTTCCGGTCAGAGTGGTTTTTCCCAATTTCTGAACGTTTGGCAGCAGCTATACAGTTATGACTATATGCATTCGAAAGATCTCATTGAGCTTCACATTTTTGCTTTTTAAAGCAAGTTTCTAGCTTATCTCTACCGTGAGATATAGCCGATTTTCTTGTTTTGGCGTCGAAAACTTATCATTTTTGCAGATATCAAATAATCCAACATTTCTTGAACTACGCAAGCCGTAAAATCAAACTAAGGGTGTCGATCTGAAGGTCTCACAGGGACAAATTATCCGACGCATGATCGTCTCCCAACTGCTATCCTGTAGGCTGCTATCATAAAAAATGTAGTTTTTGTAAAAACACGACCAATTTTTTCCAAAGATTGTGGAGCATTCACCATGCAAGTTGGAGGGCTGCTACTGAACAAATGTGTTCTGCACAAACATACCCAGGGACGATTTTTTAGTTGCCCCGATTGCAGCTTAGCTTTCTAGCTATAGTAATCGCTCGACAAATTTGGAAAAAGTAGGCAAAATACAGGTTACACACACATTTCAGCTTATATCTCTATAACGAAGAGCGATTTCACAATAAATAAAAAATCGACCCCAGCTATTTGATGGAGGTATCGAATGATATAACCGATGTCTCGCGAAAAAATTTACTTGAGTCTGCAAAAATTCTGGAAAATTATACTTCTTCTAAAATGTGTTAAAAATATTTTAGAAAAGGAACATTAGTTTCGTGACATGCATTAAAAAGAGAAAATGTCAAGCTACATTTTGATATAAAAATGGCTTCTTAACTCCAAGTAATGAATGAGTAATAATGGTTCGAACTTTATGTGACCAAAGGGAATCACCACCTTAAATGAGCTAAGTGAGATAAAATTAGCCCAACATTTTAACATTCAGGACTTAAAAGATTTGATGTTGGTAACATAGAGTACAAGTACGGCGGATGCTTGGCCTATTAAGGATTTGACCTGACGTTTACCCAAAAGTAATCATTTTAAGGCGGATGGTAAATGGGACATGGAATATATGTAACATTATTTGCAACACAAACGTTAATATTAACATAACTGCGCTAATTTTGAAGTATTAAATCAGAGCTTCTGTTTCGAGCACACCATTACAAATTTTGGTCGGTTGTAGCAGAAGGAAACCATCAATGAAAGAACTAATTAACTACCGGTATGTACCGTCGAATTTAGATTAAGATTTATTTTGGGAAATCGTTGCTTTCAGAAAATGTCTTTTTCGATTCTATCCAACTTCCAGCCAGATGCTTTAATACAATTTCCCCGTTACTAGAACTGTTACTGTTACTAGAGACTGTTGTCTGCCCTCAAAAAATTATTTGACACCAAACTTACAACAAATAAAAATGTTAAAACTAATAAAATTATATGACAGATCTATCTACTACTATCTAAACTATAGTAGTGAGTGTTCCAGTTTACCAGGGAAAACAAGACAGCGTTTTTGTATGTTTGTTTATTTGTTTGTTTGTTTGTTTGTTAAAAACAAAAATAAATAAAAACATAAACACCGATGGCGTTAGGGTTTTGGAAAAGTTTCTGAACGAGGAAACCCTCCATTTTGCTTAGAAATTAGAATTAAGAAATCAAAAGGCATATCGAGTTGAGCATTCAATATTCAGCTTGTGCAGATTGTATGGAACCAGGCATAATATATGTTATTGCTTCCTACTGATGTTTTGGTTCCACTTTATAGTACTACTTCATTCAAATAATCACTATGTTGCCATTTTTTTAGAAATTTCTGATTTATTTATTTGGTATTCTGCATTTTGGTTTCGCCCAAACAACGCCCTGGTCTTCCTGGAACACCTGGAACCCTTGGCCCGGCTCCGGCGGGGGAAACCCCCAAGTTGATGGAAATTTCCCGAATTTCGGTGGTAATCCCCAAAACTGTCCTCCAAATTCCTCCTATACCACCTGTGGCTCCTGTGACCGCATCTGCTCAGATGTGGTGGCTCGGAGACAGCGACCCTGCCCGCGCACCTGCCACGTGGGCTGTCAATGTCTGGCTGGCTTTGCCAGAAATGAATTCAATTACTGTATTCGCGAAATGGACTGTTTCGGTAATAATGTTTGTCGAAGCTTTTGTAGGTTGTAAATCGGACCTTTTTGAGCACGAGTTCGAGGAGTAGAGATAAAACTGCTTGACTGGTTGATCTCAGCAGGCGAGATAAAATGAACTGTTCAATTTTTAGCCCTGCCTTCGGAAAGGATTGAGTTACTTTTAATTCCTTTAATTTGTTGAACTCGCAGCGCAAAAAGGCACAGTGAATCTGTTGTAAATCATCGAATAGGTGCGCAGCAACGAAATCTATATTGGTTAATTTGGGTCATGCTCAGGTTCAGTAGGCTTAATGGATAGAGCGTCTGCGCTCAAAGCAGACAGACGATACTAAATAGGCTTTAGGTTTCTTAGGTTCTAATCCTGCGTGTCAAACTTTTAAGAGCTCTAGTGGCCCACAATCTTAAACCTTCTTCCAGTAAAGCCTAGAATTAATGCCATTTAAAAAGACTATAATTAGTGTTATTATCTAGTTGAATAGTTTTATAACTAATAATTTGCTATTTTTGTTTAGGGGCAACCAGTTCATTTGGCAACACAGGTCCTATTATCGATACAGGCGGATTTTTTGGACCAGGCACTGGAACCTGTATACAGCAAGCCAGCCAAGCCCAAAATATACCTGGCCAGTTTATTCCAAGATGCAAGCAAGATGGTAACTATTTTACTTAATAGTTACATATGATATATTTAGATATATCGAAATTTCTGCAAAATTTCCATTGCAGAAATTGATTCAATTTGTTTCTGGCTGCAAGAGCTGCTCTAGTGATACGGCATAAGCTGTTAGCTATTACGTTCAAGAGAATGACAAGCGTCATACGCTATGTATTATCAGCTCGCTACATCCGATGTGCGCTATTGGCTGATCCCCCCATAAATTGACAAAGTAATTCGCCCTCTATGTTTGCACAGATAATAAATGGTACCGGGTACAGAAACAGCACACAGGAGCTCTCCGTTTCTGCTCATTTCTATACGGTTCTATGCAATTTTGAACTTTTCAGAGTAGGTATTTCGTCAAAGTCAATTTACAGCCGAACAGGATATCGTGGAATCAATGCACCCACAGATAATTAACGCTGGTTTCGTTTGAACTGAGCATCCGAACTGGGTTCAAAACTTTCAGTGTCGCCGAATGGTTGTCGAACCCACATTTCTCTATAGCCAGTATGCAAACACTTCCAAGGTGCAGCCCATGTGTTAAAGAAAAAAGAAGCAAATGCCCAGCCCAGACTGTTAACTTGTAGCTGACCACTTCTTCGGACAAAACAGGCCGAAAATCGTCATTTGGGAAGTACGGCCAAAGGGAAATCAAAATATTATGCCACAAATTTCATTAGAATCGTAACAGTAAGGTGTAACTTCTGAGGAAATTGCAATTGGCCACCAGCCAAGCAGAGTGTAGTGAATTGACTGAACTTGTACCGTCTAGTACGAACCTGTACCTGTCCCGTCTAGTATCTGACCTCCAACTCTTTGTGGCTTTCTTCCCTAGGTCCCTGATAGTTTAAAATACTAGTTTTAAAGAAACCTGAACAAAAGTATGAGACTCCGCGGCTGAGAGGTTTCTTAGTAGTGTTGGGATTGGCTACTGCTATTGGATTATCTCTATGTCCTTTGCCGGACCAGAAGTGCGTTTTGATTAGCAACTCTTTGTATATATTTCGCCAGGCTGGGCGGAGTGCACTTAATATCGACATCAGGGTCATTTTTCCGACATCTTTCATCAGGCTGCTTAAGGGTGATTAGCCCGACACCGTTTCAACAGAACTTGTCTTTCCAGTGCACTGCCGATCCCCCTTGGTTGAGGCTAATGCTCCCTCGACGAGGATCCTTTGCGAACTTCTGCCGCTTCTGGGTCCTGAGAGCCTGTTTCAAGGCTATCAAACCTTCGTTTGCGGGCTGAGTGGGGATTCCCTTTAAGGAAGAAAGCAGATCAAACTTTATGTTTCTAAACCTTGAAGCTGTCAGTTTACTGTGTATCGCTAAATCGTTTCTTGTGCTTTGTTTCGTAAATCTTTACAGGTTAAACTTTAACTTTTGGAAAAACCTAAAAACTCCTTGAAACATCTTAAAAACGTGCGAATTGCCGTTGGCCGCTTCCTAAAGCAGGAAGTAGGATATTACAGTCTGGCGGCTCTGCCCAGCGAGCGTTTAGAACTATAGTCTAGCAAACGTAAACTGGACCAAAAGAGTAAAAGAGTTAATTCTGTGGAGAGTTTATTATTCAAGTTAAGGAGGTGACCAATAGTCGCACCGCTGTTAGTGCTCTAAATCAAGTGCAACTACTTTTGAGGTCTAAGTAAAAAATTAAAAGTTTGATGTCACTATAAGCACTCCTTATTTCTTAGTTGGTACAACTGGAAGATCACGTAAGGCCTCGAATCAAACTCAGCTTTTTTCTCAGTCTAGAATTAAAAATCAACATTTCTCCCGCTTGCCATCAGTTTACGGAGAGCTAAGAGCAGAAAGATGGCGACCCTGCGCACAACGATTTTTTAATTCCAATGTGCGTTTTCAGGTTTCAGGCGGCGTGCAAGAATAGCGCTCGGATTTCTGTAAGGGATGTAACTGGCTTTAACAGACATAGCCTATGACACTTGTTATACTCTTACGTCTTATTTACGCTACGTATTAAGCGTTCAACTCCATCCAAATATTAAATAAAATTTTTTACAAATATGCTAACGTCCAAATGGTAGCCACCTCTAGATAGAGCTGCCGTAGTGCGTTCATCAGATTGACGGCGATGAAATATCACCTGTCTTGCTAAACGCCACGGGTATTCATTGCGAACACAATGTATTCATCCAGTCAAAGGACTCTGCATTCAGATGAACTGTTGACTACCTAATACTCAGGGTTTCTATTATCCAAGATTTTGGTGTACACATTGATGAAAAATTACAATTTCAATACATAATTTTATTTTTACTTGTTATTCTTCTAATTTCAGGCACCTATCACGAAATCCAGTGCCATGCATCGACAGGACAATGCTGGTGTGTAAACGACAGAAGCGGCGAAAAGATTGTTGGTACAGAGAGGCCTTCCTGGCAAGGAATGCCCAGTTGTCCAGGTTGACTTTTGACAGTTTGACTCAATTTTTAGCGATGAATAATAACTAATTACTTTAATAATATAACGACAAACGAAGATCACCCACAAAGAAAGTTACGCCGAAGTAGCTTGATACACAAATAGTCAAGCACTTGTATCGACAGAAAACTAAGTGCTGAGTTGCGATATCAATCTTACTAATACTGCAAGACTGTTCTTCATCGCGGGGCTTTTCATTGAGAATTTCTTTGTGGATGGTTCTCATCATAAGTGCCTTCTTAGAACCTCATAAGTTAAATTAATTCAAATTGCCCAACTTTCCAAACTTTGAGTTTGTCCCAACCTGTCCAGTTAAACCGAACTCGCACAAGCGGGATCAAGACTGTAGTAAATCCAAACTTGACACGACAACAATTTTTAAATTTGAGGTTCTCCGAACTTGTTCCACTTAGTGGGCTTGCCAAAGCTTTAGCATTTCCAAACCATGGCAACCAACCAAGATTGTTCCCATTAAAGCAAACAGTTTATCTGTTCAACATTAGAATTAAGATTATTTCCATGTAGGATTGTTTTTAGTTGGGCCTCATTCTACTACTTACTTCGTGAAATTTTCGGATCTAACTTTGCTAAATTGGCCATTTTCAGTGGTTAATATGGAATAATCTTAAAAGGTAACGTAAAGTGACCACTGGAGGGAAATCCAACCTACAGAAGATAATAGGGTGTCGGTGCTTATATCCGGATTCTCAGCTCGAAGCCAAGTGTAACAACTGAAATGTTGACTACATAATAAAATAATCTTAAGGTGGTGATTCCCTTTGGTCACATAAAGTTTGCACCATTATTACTCATCCATTACTTGGAGTTAAGAAGCCATTTTTATATCAAAATGTAGCTTGACATTTTCTCTTTTTAATGCATGCCACGAAACTAATGTTGCTTTTCTAAAATATTTTTAACACATTTTAGAATAAGTATAATTTGCCAGAATTTTTGCAGACTCAAGTAAATTTTTTCGCGAAACATCGGTTATATCATTCGATACCTCCATCAAATAGCTCGGGTCAATTTTTTATTTACTGTAAAAT
This sequence comes from Trissonchulus latispiculum, assembly GCA_030248195.1. Classification (NCBI taxonomy): domain Eukaryota; kingdom Metazoa; phylum Nematoda; class Enoplea; order Enoplida; family Ironidae; genus Trissonchulus; species Trissonchulus latispiculum. Next base: position 20,738 of record JASAND010029474.1, on the reverse strand, counting down.
CGCTCTTCGTTATAGAGAAATCAGCTGAAATGTGAGCGTAACCTGGATTTTGCCTACTTTTTCCAAATGTGTCAAGCGATTACTTTAGCTAGAAAGCAGCAATCAGGGCAACTAAAAATCGTCCCTGGGTATATTTGTGCAGAACACATTCGTTCAGTAGCAGCCCTCCAGATTGCATGGTGGATGCTCCACAATCTTTGGAAAAAATTGGCCGTGTTTTTGCAAAAACTACATTTTTTATGGTAGCAGCCTACAGGATAGCAGTTGGAAGACGATCATGCGTCGGATAATTTGTCCCTGTGAGACCTTCAAATCGACGCCGTTAGTTTGATTTTATGGCTTGCGTAGTTCAAGAAATGTTGGATTATTTGATTTCTGTAAAAATGACAAGTTTTCGACGCCAAAACAAGAAAATCGGCTATATCTCACGGTAGAGTTAAGCTAGAAACTTGCTTTAAAAAGCAAAAATATGAAGCTCAATGAGATCTATCGAATGAGTATAGTCATGACTGTATAGCAAATGTCAAACGTTCAGAAATTGGGAAAAACCACTCTGACCGGAAATCTCGAATTTTTGAATCGGGATTGCGTGGAAGGTGTTAGAACGATAAAAGAACTTATTTCGGAAAGTTTCATCAAATTTCATCTTGATTTACGCCGCCAAATAACAATATGTGCCCAAAAGGAATCACCACCTTAAATACTGTAAGCATTGATTTAAATCAATTAACTATAATTTTTAAAATAATAACCTAAGCTTGGTTAATTTGGTAATAGGTGGTAGCACGGGAGTTTCTGGTTTCGGACCATCCGTGGTGAAGCCCTGTGTGGAGGCCGCCAGCCGTGTTCAATCAGTTCCTGGTGCCTTCATACCAAGATGCCGGGAAGATGGTAATCTTTCGTGTCAAATATTTGCATTTCACGTAAACTCCGAAAAGACCAGTTCACTGAGCTAGTCGCCGTGTCCGAGGCTGGCTGAATAGTAACGTTTTCTGGTGCCACTAGGTCTTTTGTATACATGTCGGATCAGTAGATGAAATGGTTCTATGAGAGACTTCATGGGGAATTCTGTTTTGTCAAAGCTGTAATGTGTAATCGCGCGAGATGCACGTTGGGAAAGTGGAGGACAGAATCACATAGTTGTAGCGAATTTTTAATATACATATTCGTTACAGTACAGGTTGTGTTGCTAAAGCTTAGTTTCAAATGTCAGGTTTCAGTTTCTGTTTGTTATTGTCTCTGTATTTTAGGTTACTATCAGTCAGTTCAGTGCAGCGCGTCCACAGGCTACTGTTGGTGCGCCAACGAGATTACTGGAGTCAAGATTCAAGGAACTGACAAGCCCGTCTGGCAGGGCAGACCCGTTTGTAACAGTGAGCGTGAATTCTGATTTGTGCAGAGGAAAATATTTCAATTAAATGAAATGCAAAAAATCATTTTTGGTTTAAAGTTTACGACATTCCAAGTTGTAATAACGGGATGTCACCATTTGTAAGGTCAGATTTATGTACATGGATTGACACCATCATGAATTGATCACTTAAGTGTTGATTCCTTTTGGGCACATATTGTTATTTGGCGGCGTAAATCAAGATGAAATTTAATGAAACTTTCCGAAATAAGTTCTTTTAGCGTTCTAACACCCTCCCTCAATCCCGACCCGATTCAAAAATTCGAGATTTCCGGTCAGAGTGGTTTTTCCCAATTTCTGAACGTTTGGCAGCTGCTATACAGTTATGACTATATTCATTCGAACGATCTCATTATCTTCACATTTTTGCTTCGTAAAGCAAGTTTCTAGCTTTTCTATACAGTGAGATATAGCAGATTTTCTTGTTTTGGCGTCGAAAACTTGTCATTTTTGTAGAAATCAAATAATCCAACATTTCTTGAACTACGCAAGCCGTAAAGTCAAACTAAGGGCGTCGATCTGAAGGTCTCACAGGGACAAATTATCCGCCGCATGATCGTCTTCCTGCTATCCTGTATAATAAAAATGTAGTTTTTCCAAGAACACGACCAATTTTTTCCAAAGATTATGGAGCATTCACCATGCAAGCTGGAAGGCTGCTACTGAACAAGTGTGTTCTACACAAATATACCCAGGGACGATTTTTTAGTTGCCCCGATTGCTGGTTTCTAGCTAAAGTAATGGCTTGACAAATTTGGAAAAAGTAGGCAAAATACAGGGTACGCACACATTTCAGCTTATTTCTCTATAACGAAGAGCGATTTCAGAATAAATAAAAAATCGTCCCCAGCTATTTGATGGAGGTATCGCATGATGTAACCGATGTCTCGCGAAAAAAGTTACTTGAGTCTGCAAAAATTCTGGAAAATTATACTTCTTCTGAAATGTGTTAAAAATATTTTAGAAAAGCAACATTAGTTTTCGTGGCATGCATTAAAAAGATAAAATGTCAAGCTACATTTTGATATAAAAATGGCTTCTTAACTCCAAGTAATGAATGAGTAATAATGGTGCAAACTTTATGTGACCAAAGGGAATCACCACCTTAAAGTAATATTTAGGAATCCTAATAATCCTAGTCTTTCAAATATTTTAGGTATCGGAGGTACCAGTTCAGAAATTCTAGATGGAACTTTCAATAATCCAAGAATTTGTTTCCAAAAAGCTCGATTAGCCTCGGCTGCCGGAGGACCGGTTCCCCGATGCACTGAAGATGGTACAAATCTAATTTGCATATATGCACAATTTAAAAATTTAAAAATAGTCCAGAATCAGGTCAGTAAATAGTTCCTGATAGTTGAACCTAAGTCAACATGACCACCACCTGACAAAAATCTACTTCATAGTTTCGTAAAATCATAGCAATGTTGTCAATGCAAAATGCTTCGCAAATTTTAGGCCACTTTCATCAAGTCCAATGTGACACTCGAAATCAGTACTGCTGGTGCGTGGACTTTATGAATGGTGAAAAAATCTTTGGCACCGACAGGCCGCTTTCTTTAGGAGATCCTGACTGTCCTATAGGTTTGTGAAAGATTTTAACTTTTTAAAATTTAATTAAAATTTAACTACAGGCTATATGGCTCTGTATTTGGCGCACTGACCACATAGTCTTGCGCCGTAGCTTCCTGAGATAAAGCACCTGAAAAACAAAATGCCATCAAGTCTTCGTAAATATACGTATAGAAATCTACAAAGAGCACCACTGTTATTGAACTTACGTGAACTAATAGTTATTGAACTAAGTTATTCTCTCTGGCTCCGTAATGTAGGTAGGCGGTTGCGCACCTGACTGCAGTCTGAGAGGTACGGGTGGGGTCTAAAAGCAGGACCAGGACCAGGACCAGGACCAGACTTTTCAGGACCAGGACCAGGACCAAGGGTCTAAAACCAGGACCAGGACCAGGACCAAGGGTCTAAAACCAGGACCACTTTCAGGACCACCCTCAGGACCACTCCACAGGACCAGGACCAACGGTCGAAAATCAGGACCACTTTCAGGACCACCCTCAGGACCACTCTCCAATACCAGGACCAAGGATCGAAAATCAGGACCACCAGTGTGACTGCAAAAGAGCCACCTTTAGCAATGGGGGCAGGTATTTTAAATCTAAATCAATCTCAGGATCACTTCTAGTATTGAAGGGGGAATGAAGCCTTTCCACCACAAAACTGTTTATAGTTTAGGTTCTTAACTTTCTTGAATTTACGTTTATTGAATACTTGAATACGTTTATTTATAAATTTGCCAAATAATTATTGCTGTACCAGTTGTAATGTAAGTACTAAGTATATTAATTTGTTAGATCGACTCGGTATCATTCTTATAACAAAATACAAAGTAATAGTATTAAAATTATGTAAAGGAACACAAAATCTAGTGTAGTGAGTCTGTGCTGCTCTTAATTTCATTCCTTTATATATACGCATCCATATATCTATTGTCTCAATTCAGCTGTAAAACAAGCGTGAGAAAGTGTTCCGTCGGCGTGTGGCTCGGCCAATGCGAAAGTCTATCGGCCTATATGCCTATTGATTTAGATTTAAAATACCTGCCCCCATTGCTAAAGGTGGCTCTTTTGCAGTCACACTGGTGGTCCTGATTTTCGATCCTTGGTCCTGGTATTGGAGAGTGGTCCTGAGGGTGGTCCTGAAAGTGGTCCTGATTTTCGACCCTTGGTCCTGGTCCTGTGGAGTGGTCCTGAGGGTGGTCCTGAAAGTGGTCCTGGTTTTAGACCCTTGGTCCTGGTCCTGGTTTTAGACCCCTGGTCCTGGTCCTGAAAGTGGTCCTGAGGGTGGTCCTGAAAGTGGTCCTGGTTTTAGACCCTTGGTCCTGGTCCTGGTCCTGGTTTTAGACCCCTGGTCCTGGTCCTGAAAGTGGTCCTGAAGGTGGTCCTGGTTTTAGACCGTTGGTCCTGGTCCTGGTCCTGAAAAGTGGTCCTGGTCCTGCTGTTAGACCCCACCGAGGTAGGTGGGGGTTCGATTTCAGGGAGAGCCAAAACTTTGCAATATAGCAAGGTTCACAAATAAATCAAACATCGAATTTTTGTTGACATTTTTTCGCAAATGAAGTCCGATCGAAAAACTTCTGATATGTATAGAATGGTAGTGCCCCACTTTGTATGCATTGTGCCAATTTCATGCCGATAGCCAGGGTTGGAGTCTCGGTCTCGGATTCACCCATCCAAAAGTATCGGTTTTGGACCGAAACCGAAAACGTTTTGAAAATATCCAATTTCAGCAAAAATGTTAAGTTAATGTTTAGAAATTCCATATCCAGGATTTTGCACGAAACAATAAAAACAAATAAAATAACAATAAATGGGAACTGCAAAGACAAACATTGAAAGAAGTTAGGCGGAGTTTACTTCTAGACAAGCAAAAGTACTTGACTACTGAAATACTTGGAGAGAATACTTAAGACATGATAAGTACAAGATCAAATCTGATTTCTCATGAGTTCCAATTTCGTGAACTAGATGCAAAACGGACCGAATCAGTAGTCCAACAGCAGCAACCCCAACAGCCAAAAGAAGAGGACTCTTGCCATTACCCTCTTCTCAATCATCGGATCAAATCCTTGTTGGATCCGTGTTAGATCTCGAAAACAGAAAGAATACGAGTGTCAAATGTGTGTCCGTAGCGCATTGATAGTCGCAAATGTGTTTGAGATTATTATACACATGAGGCTGTAAATAGCACAGGCGTGCTCACAAAACCAGTATTTTCCCAATAATTGAATCGTTGAGCTGTATTGAACAAATCATCAAGAGTCCGGTGAATATTAGTGTCCTTAAACGATGTTAGTCAATTACTTAGAAAAATGAATTTTTTTGACTGTTTGATGCTGTATTTGCTGTTAGTAATATGTTCGAACAGCTGCGATTTATATTTAGATAGTTCTGGAGGGAGCTTTGGTGGTGGATTTGGATTAGTGCCTTCTCGAGGGCAGTGTATGGAACAAGCCAGGCAAGCTTCCTCCACTGGTGGATTCATTCCTGTATGTCAGCAAAACGGTAAAGTACAAAGTTTTTACTTGTAGCTGCTGTCTTATACTCAGTGTGCAAATGTTCTGCGACAAGTCTACCTTAGCTTCTTGAAAAGATTGTAACTTGAAACTTGTCGTAGTTTTATCAGTTCTCATCTCAGGACCTCCGAAGTTTAATTTTATCAGGTATGAGTGGACTAACGTAATTGGCGTGTTAATTGGCTGTGTTTATTAGGCTATACAAAATTATCCTGACGTCAAGATTGAAATCTGAATATTTAATTTTATTGCATTCCATTAATGTGCTGTCTAACCATAGCTAGATCTCAACACCACACGGAACACGTGTTTACTTAAATTATTAAAATATGCATCATTATCTACTTTGAAAGTAAGAACAATTCCATCATTTTACATTCTTAGATTACATTTACATTTTACTTACATAACTTACTTGCATTACTTACTGATATATATACTTACTTTCCTTTTGCCTATTCACCGATTTCACTTCATACACATAGCTTGATTCGTACAGCCCGCACACGACATATAAAGGCCGATTAATCGGCACGTGGCACATCTATGCTCATCAATGATATTTGAAATAAGACATTATAAAGTTAGCAAGAAATGCAGTTCTAGCCGCTCTTGAAACATATTAATACGGTGCAATATACGCACGTACCTTTAAAATACCATTGAGAAATAATCGCATTATGATGTTAGCGTTAGAAAAGTTTTGACCTGTATATGTTTATCGTTATGATGAGCTGGAGTAGTAGTATACAAATTTTGATATTGCGTACAACTAATGTGTTATAGGGTAATTGTAGCTACGATATGATACAGTATTGTAACCATATCGAAATCATTCCAAGCTAGTTTCATGATATTTTGCCGGTTTATTATTTTGTGAGCATGAAGTAAAGCAGCACGGTCTAGAAAATAATGTATACTGAATATAAATGACTTTGACTTATCTTACTTCCAAAGCAAACAAGTAGATTTCCGAGACCAGAGTACATGACACAGGAAAATCTTCCCAGAGAAAGATCTACCAAGGAAGCAATCTCGACATATGTGTGCCACTAGACGCGAAGGATAAAGCCTTGAGCATGCACGAGAATGTTGATGAAGTATTGTATTTTAATGTGCAAATCAAACACATTTAGGCAAATAGCTGAAAGCATTATCCTTTATTGAGGGCAGATACGACAACAGCACCCTGGAATTTAGGAGAAACCCTACCTTTTTAGTCAACAACTCGGATCGCTGTAACCTAGTTTCTGCCAAATACAGGAGGCACATCAAAGGTTTTCGACAATTTTTTGTCGACCAATCTACTTAATGGTCACATTTCGGGAGGGCATTCATGACAACTATGGTCTAACATTTTGGACAAGACCTACCGAAGCTGTTGCCATGCCCCCTGGTTATGAAAGATAAGAAAGATGGTCATAAAACGAAAGTGAATTTGTCCGCATACAGGCTAAGAAACGACATGATTCAGTGGAATATTAATTAGTATTAAAGGCTTGATCCCTACAAGAACTACTACTAGGTTGTGATTTAATGCTAAAAAATTGATTGAAACCATTTTATGAAAAACCTAAAATTTTAAATGTAAATATAAAGCGTAATTATAACCTACATACAGTTACATTCAACATGTTATCAAGGTATATGTGCATTTTCAGGTAACTTTTATCCTGTTCAATGTGACTCAGTGAAACGATCTTGCTGGTGCGTGGATGAAATTACTGGTAGAAAACTTCCCGGTACCGATCGACCTACGTGGCAAGGAACACCTGATTGTTCCCCAGGTAGGTGGCGCATTAACTGAACCTTCTTCAATTTGGATTGCTATAAAATGCAGACTCTTCCAATTGTATAAATTTCTGTGCGGAAAGAAGAAGCTTCTTTAGACGAAACTGAAAACCCCATTTTTTTGAAGGGAACGTAAGGCTTCTTTGACTTTGAACAAGGCAGACGATTCAAGTTTCGATCCGAACGACTTTCTGGCTATATCTTGAAATCAATGATGACGTCAATAGGCTAATAATTAAGAGTAACTTTTGCCAAAACTTAGTAATATAATTATATGCGCTTGATTATTATGTACTCATGTTATAACTTTGAACTTATAGGTGTCTCTGGGCTTGGAAATTTTGGCGGAAATCGAATAACTGGTATCTGCTTTGAACAAAGTGAACGAACTCCAATTGGAAAACCAGTGCTAAAATGCAGAGAAGATGGTATACAAATTTAGACTTTAATGTAGACCTGGGTTAAACTGGCAAACAAATTTTCAATGCTGAGTAACAATTTTTATGTGGATCGTGAGTTAGGATTCTCTTGGTTTGCAAATAAAGCCCAACGAACAGTACTTTGCAGGACTCTGTTGCATAAAAATTGTCAGGAAAAGACGAACAGTATTAAGTTGATTAGCGTAACAGCTTTCATGGGAGTGAACCAAAATTAGGAACGAACTAACAGGATCACTTTATATTTGCATATATAACTTAAGTTTTTTTCAAATCTGTCATCAAGATGGTATTAATTATCTAAACGTTAATTAAAGTCTTCGTGATTTTTCGATTACCCACTTCACCAGCTACACAATTCCAACGAAATTAATTCCAACATGTAGCATCTGCGTCTTGAGTGCAGGTTTTCGAAAGGAATGAATTGTTCCAAACGAAATCGCAGTGATGAAGTCACAAAATGTAGGCTGGCTGTTGTTGGATACAAATAATACAGCTACGCTCTTATTTAAGTTTAAAGAAACAAAGAAATTAAAGAAAATATATTTCAAAAGAAAGAAAGAAGCAAGAAATAAAATTTTGAAAGAAATAGTTTCTTTCTTTCTTCTCTATTTTGTCTCATCCTTGTTTTGTAACTCTTGACAGCTGCACATCAAAACTTCATTAAAATTGTGCTGACAAAATGTGTGACCCAACTGACCTCTGACTTATACGTATGCATAACCACGTATGTGTCATTAGTGCAAATTTAGCTGCTTTGCTTAGCCTCTGACCTCTGCTAGGAAATTAATTGCAGCTGTCAGTCAAATGCAGCTTGGAACTGTTGGAAGATGCTGGCTTAAGTTTCAAGGTTGAAGAAAGAAAGAAATATTATTTTGAAAGAAAGAAAGCCGAAAGAAAGAATATTTCACATTAAATTTATTTTCCTTTAACTTAAATAAGAGCATAGCTGTAGAACAATGAACATTAAATTTTGTGCTGACATTAAATTTTGTGCAGGAAAAAAATAGGATTGCTATAGCTGTGATTAGATCCTGTAATTTACCCAAGTGATGCCATAGTAAAGAGTTCTAATGTTAGAACCTGGGAGTGCAATTAACTAAACATTTATATCTTCTTTTAAGTTCGATATGTTTACATAGCAACCTCTGCAAGTCTAAAAAAATTTAGCTGTCGCTTGGTAGCTGGAATTTGTTGGCATTAGTTTAATTTGATTTTGGCCATGGAATTGCGAGCAGTCAATGCGCAAAAGCGACTGCTAAATATTTCCTTTTTACCAAGAGTACATAATAACTAAGAGTGTGACAAGCGTCAAGCTCTTAGTTATTAGGCTTGTGGACATGATATGCACGATAACGGCTGACCCTCCCCCCACAAATTAGACCCATCACTTCAAAGAAATTCGCACGCTATGCTTGTGTGCTAAAGCTCGCAACAGATGCACATTGAACCAACTGAGTAGTTGTGTTTTCGAGCTTTAGAACGTAGGCATAGCGTGCGAATTTCTTTGAAGTGATGGGTCTAATTTGTGGGGGGGGGCAGCCGTTATCGTACAGATCATGTCCCCAAGCCTAATAACTAAGAGCTTGACGCTTGTCACACTCTTAGTTATTATGTACTCTTGTTTTTACTAATTTTACATTTGCTTACATCTTCACGGATGCACCTGTTATTTGATTGTTACTAGGTAATTTCGAAGAAGTACAATGCGATGAAAGTCACCAGCTTTGCTGGTGCGTAGATACTTTCACTGGTATTAAAAAACCAGGAACCGAACGAATGTCCTGGCAAGGAAGACCTGTTTGCAGTGGTAAACTCCATTATTCCATTATAATCGTGCGCAGAATTTAATTGCTAAATTTTTATACTGTGCTTTTCAGTCCTTTTACTTTTAGTAGTTTTTAACAAAAATTGTTCAATCACCTCGCTTAATGATTTAAAGACAAGCGAAACTTTATTGGGATGCACAACAGTTTAGATTTTCGGCGTACATCAAATTTAACTTACCTTTTACATTTCAAACTTTTTGCCTCAGTATTCTTCAACTTTAATAATCTTTTTATGTTTCCACTCTTGCACTTTCTCAGCTAGCTCTGTATTTTTCCTATTTCAGCCCTTGACTCTGTATTTACTCAGCCCTTCACTTCTCGGCCACGGTTGGGTGCTGGCACCTGCTTCGAGCGGGCGCGCTCTGTTCTTCCAGGCCAGCCCGTGCCGCGTTGTTCAGAAGATGGTAAATGCTAGGGTTGAAATTCATATTTTGCTGGGAAATTAAATTATTTGTTTAGGAATGGACTGATGGAATGGATGTTCGGATTGCATTTCTTGTTTACTGCTCAGCTGAGAGGAACAAAAAAATTAAAAGCAATGTAAAATTACACTAATCAAATTAACGCATTTCTATTAAGTCTGAAATTCTTAATGTTAAAGTAAAGTACAATTGTAGGATTTGACAAATTTCTTGAAATGACTAACTAATTGCCAAGGTATTTTATGCATAACTTCAAATCATGTCGATGTTTGCTGTAATGCTTTAATGACGCACTGCAATAAACTTAGACCAAGACACTGATGCGAGATATACATGTGTCCTGCCATTAAAGTGGTTTTTGCATGCTTCTAGAATTAGATTTCGCAGTGTAAGCAACGTCTTGCGAATGTAACATAGTTTTGAAGTTTTGAATATAGGCATGGCTTTCTAATGATTTAACTTTTATATGTACATATACACATATATATATATGTATATATCTATATATCTATATTGATACACACATATATATATTTATATATATATATATATATATATATATATATATATATATATATATATATATATAAATTGAAGCACAACACTTGTCAGCATTTCCATGTATCGTCAGATATTGAAGCCCAGTTACTATCCAAGCTCTAAATATATATATACAGGTGGAAACATTGATTATATAATTGTAATTTGGATCACTAAATTACTGACAAAGTGGCTCCATTCGAGTTGACAACGATATTTTTGGGAAGTACGGGAAATTTTACTATACAACAAACTGCTGACTCAAATTAAAAACTTCAGAACTTAACGAGAGATTTTATACACACTTAACGGCTAAATTAATTCACACATTTATTTCTCAGGATCGTTTCGTCCAATTCAATGTGATTTAACTAATACCGAGTGCTGGTGTGTGGACACCCTGACTGGCACAAGGATTCCGGGCACAGAAAAACCGACCTGGCAAGGGCAGCCAGTTTGCAGCAATAGTATGAATTTTAAATTATATTTCATTAAACTGTTTTTATTTAGTAAACATAATTTCAATTGAAACTGAAACATAACTGGCTCCTGAATATTGTCAAGTGCTAGCATAATCTGTGTGAACTAATAAATTGAAGTTGGAGGTTTCTGCTTCTGTTTTTAGATTTGGGTCCTTTTGGACCAGTGAATAATTTTGGTGGGTCCACAAATTTTGGCTCTAATCCGTGCATACCTAATCCTTGCGATCAGTGTCAAAAATGCACGCCGAAACTCATCAACTGTTTCAGACCACCTTGTCCGCAATATACATGTGAAGGTATTTAATGCTTTGTTTACAAACAAAAATATTAAATTATGCTTGTTCGAGGTTCAACGTCAAAACAAAAGATCTGTGGCTCGGCTAATTCTATAATTTCAATCCGTCTTTATTGTGATCGGTTGCGCCTTTTCTGCCTTTTGTTGGTGAAAATCATTCTTTGTTATCGGATGACTCCTAAGTGGGTGCATCTATTTTCCATTAAAGATAGTACTACATTTTGTATTTTTCGATGTCCGACAAGAATTTTTGTGTGGCCTGCGCTTTGTATTGTCAGTGGATTTCACAAATAAAAACAAGGTTGACAGTTGACAATCATATACTTGAAAAATCCCATCATGAATCATTTAATATAAGTTATATATAATTTCTGAAAATGTTTTAGCTGATCCTGGCTGCATTAAGCCTGGCCTTTGTCCGACGCCACAAGGATTTGGAAATTGTGTAAATCAGTGTTCTTATGACGGGGACTGTCTGTTGGCTCAAAAATGTTGTTCAAATGGTTGCGGAAGGACTTGTCAGACTCCTGTACAAATGTCATAACATAATGCACCACTGTATTTTTGAATAACTGTCTGTAAATGTTGCTAGCGCCTTTTTGCACAGGAGTTAAGATGGAGTTCAATGAGCTAAATACAGCTAATACAGCGTTATATAGAGGTTATAGATAAGTTATAGATTTCGACGGCCCGGCCCGAAATGGCCGGCTGCCCGTTTGCTAGCCCTACAGGGTAGTTGACGGCTGAATGCCGACAAACTATCCTATGGGTGAAGGAACAAGTAAATCAGCGCATAAAGATGTGTCCCGTAGTCGGTTTTAAATGAAGTAGCTAAAATGTCATTCCAGCCTGTCGTGCGTCGAGGGCTGGGCTGGCTGGGCGTTCTTCGACCGGCCACTCAACAGCACTAATTTTACTTAGCTAAGTTCTATGTTTGTCCATCCATAATGGATGTGTATATATACTGAGATTGAGCACCGCCTGTTGAAAGCATTTTGGCTTGGTTATGTTTACTTTCAACCAACATGTTATGTTTTGCCACCATCATCATAAAACTGACAGTTATAGTAAATAAACAAGCTATAAGCTACCAGGACGGCAGTATAGATAAGTCAATCTTTTGCAGTAAACAATAATCGGCTTCCAGCTGCTGTAAGTGTTCTAGAATAGTTTTGTAAGTTCAAACGTTTTTCATGCACCATTTCAGATTGCCTACAAAAAATCATATCCACATATTTCCATCTGTTTCGAAGGCACGAACAGGTGGGGGCTGAAAGTGACACAGCTTTTCTTCCTGTCTTTTGCCGAACCATTTGGCTCGAAGAGTCAACACGCAGACCATAACCAACAGAATTCCGGCCACCCCCGCAAATAGGATGACCACAATTTTGGTGGTTCTACTGTCTGTGGTAGTGGGTGGGGTGGGAGGTGATTTTAGGGTCCGTTCCTGAACAGAACTGAGGGTACAGTTGGGGAGGTAGATGTCCTTGGTTCGGAAAAACACCTGTCGTAGGGTGGCTTCAACCGTTGGCTCCTGACAACGGCTGGAGGCTGCGTTGGCTAGGCAGGACATTTGGCTGCTGAAGTGGCTGAAATTAGTAAAAAGTATGCTAAAGTCTGACACAAAAATGTGTGTACAAAATTTGTAAGGCCTCCAGTGAACTCAGTATACGTCGTAACCCCATAAAACCATATATTTTCGGAATCCTTGCAGCGAGATGAACATTTTTATAAAATTTAAAATTTTTTAAAATTTCAAAAATTTTAAAATATCGGTTTTTCGGGGAATTTTTTCGGACCGTTCAAGCTATTCAGCTCATTCCTTCAGAAAAATTTTCCCGTCCGAAGACGCATCGATTGACACAAGAACGAAAAAAATCGGTTGAGAAATAAGCATTTTATTCCAAAATTTCGTTTTTCCATTTCCTTTGATGTTTGCCGCTTTTTGCAAGTTTGACTGATTATTACTCGCGACTCGCTCAACTTAAAATTTTTTCGATTAGATTTTCAGGACCGCCTAGGCGTCCGCTTTGACCTCATATATGTGGTATTTCAAATTTTGAAAATCGATTTTTTTAAAAAATACCACTTTTTGACCAAAAATTTCGGCAAAGAAGATTTAGCAAAAGTGAATAAAAATAACATGATCATAAAGTTCAAGCTGAGCTGAATCCAACGATATAAAGCTTTTCTTGCTGCGACTTATATTGCGCCAGCAATGAATTTTTAAACAATATCCCTTATTTCAGCTAGTTTTGCTAGTTTACACTGCTTCAGTCAAATCACGGCGGCAACATCAAAGAGAGCCAAAAACCAGCTGAAATAAGGGATATTGTTTAAAAATTCATTGCTGGCGCAATATAAGTCGCAGCAAGAAAAGCTTTATATCGTTGGATTCAGCTCAGCTTGGACTTTATGAACTTTACTTTGTTCACTTCAAAGAAATTTTTATTTGAAATATGTAATCTTTACGTGTTAAAGCTTAAAGCAGAAAGTGAACAAAGTGAACGTACGCCGGTGTTGTGTTTTTGAGCTTAAACAAGTAAAGATAGCGCGCAAGTTTCTTTGATGTTTACGAACATACACATTTGTGGGGGGCCAACCGTTAGCGAACAGAGCATGTACCTAGAGCTGATAACAGAGTGCTTGCCTGGTGTCACACTCTTATATGTACTCTTGATATTAGTTATAAAAGTATATTTGAGCATTCACTTTACCGACAAATGCTGTTGTCATTAACATTGTTGTAATTAGTAGTGTCTGGCTCGCCGCTCGACGACGACTTTCGGCAGTCATCCAGTCGATGCTGCTGATCCAAAGCCTTCAGGCAGAGCCACGACTTGTAAATATCTGAAATTAACAAAGTAAATAATGAATAAGTAGAAAATAAACTACTATAATCTGGGTTAACAATCTGGGTTAACCAACTTAAGGGGGGGTCACTTTGGTCAAAAATCGATAGTCACGGATTTCGTTCATTTTCACACATAATATGCCCCCATATGTTCTCAAAAATAACTTAGAATATTAGCGTTCGAAATCAAACTGTGACAGCGTTATTCAGGTTCAAAGCTGGAAAACTTGAAAATTCTGGTGATGAGCCCTGCAAGGTCAGGTGGAGACCAAACGCCACCGAAAACAGGGTTAACCGATACACCAAATTAAAGCCTTTACTAAGGTAATATTTAAGTGCAGACGTGGCTCAAGGCCAGCTATCCAGGCTTTCGTAATGCATGCTTGAGTGATGCACTGACCTAACCTTGCATGACTGCCCAGTATAACTTTAACTAGTTTTATCTTGCACAGACAACATTTTAGACCCATGCTTATATGAGAAAGGTTGCTTCTCTTTCCATTAGCTATCGTTTGATACCCATTTTGTCTATGTTTGGAAAAATTTTAAAATTGACATTTTTCACCTATAAAGATCAAAGGTGCCGCCACAGCAGCATATTCAATATTGACGCATTTGTTTTCGCCACATTATGTGACAGACATAGACATATTAATTAATCTGCCAAGTTTGGTGATTTTTTTACCACATAATGAGTGAGAAATTATTAAAAGAATGTGAAAATTATGAAAAATGGTCATTTTTAGCAAAATTTGCTGTTTTTGTGGCAAGTTTTTTGAGCTTACTGTAGATGGTAGAAGCATGCGAGTACTTTCATAAGACGTGGTTTTATGCGTAGAGTGCAGCTATCTATTGGCCGTTTCTGTAGCGTTTGCCAATCGGTCAGGACAAGCAAAAGAGTACCGTAGGTCCTGTTTTTCATGGTCCAAAAATGACCGATTTTCCAAAATTCTGACTTTAAAAATTCGCCAAAAATCCAATACTGAACAGAATCCCTTCAGAGGAGATAGCTGCACTCTACAATATGTCCTTAATGGTTCCGAAAAGGTTTCAGAGGTCTGACTCTTATACAGCGAAAAAATTTTCTGCCACAAACTTTTTAACCTAACTTTTTCATTTTGCTATGTTTAACACATGTCGAGGTCACTTTTGAGGGCCTGTACAGAACGATAGAAGCAATATTTCGCAAAACGCTCTTGTCTGTTTTGCGGACCCTTGGGGACTACAAAATATGTGAAAATGAGCAAAATCGGAGATGGTCGAAAAATCGGCAAAAAAGTGACCCCCCCTTAACTAAAAGTGTAAGTAGCTATAGTTGCAATATACCAGTTGTGGAGAACAGAAAGGGCAAGATAACCTTTCATCTAAATATTAAAACTCGTATGTCACCAATCACCTCTGGTCATGACGAAACGATGAAGTCCCAGGTAGGGATCGAACTCGAAACCTTCGGTCTAGTAGATCAACGCCTAAACTATTGGGCCACCCAGGCATGACTGAATCAAGCTTTTTAATTCTAATTTTAATTCAATCTATTTTAATAAACAGCCAAACTGTCGTGATAATTTTACAAGTGCGTACCATAGCTTAAAATTGGTAAAATTAGTTTTATAATCTGGCAGTGCTATTTAGTGCTCTTTGACTGCTCATGTTATATACCTTGAGGTGAGACTGAGCAAAAGGAATTCCACAAAGCAGCGGATAGTATGAAGTAGTTCTGGCGAAGTCTTGTGGTCAAGCAGGCTTCAATGTATCGCCCTGCGCAAGTATAAAAATCCCGATAATTCCTAAAACCCAATGAATGAATGAAACAATTATTCCAAGACTCAAGTGGGAAATTGTAGCTCCGGCAGGATTCAGGCTAACAACCTTTCGTGAACTTTAAGGCTCTAAAGGAAGTATCTAAGGATAAGGGTCAAGGGATGTGCTTCCGATTAGAGTCGTAGCTGGTTGCCGTGGGACACGCATCAAATAAACGCGAAGAGATGTGAAGGAAGAAGGTACAAGGAATATAGATAAGCGGAACTGCAACTGAACAGCTGAACTTCTATATCAGGTCTATCAATCTCTCCTAGGCTTGTTTTTCTTAAAATACGACTGTTGCTGGTGCACTAGTAACAAGACTCCCGTAGAAATTACAGGAATTCTTGTAGTTTTCTACAAAGTACTCAATATTTTATCGGTCTCTCAAATAATACAAATTACAGGAGTTTCCTGTCGAAAATACTAAGGAGACCTGTAGTTTCTTTACAGGAAGTTCCTGTAGAAAATACCAAAGAAACCTGTAGTTTTGTTCAGCTTTTTCGACTGTCCTGAATCAGACCTCAAAACCTGTAGTTTTTACAAGACAAAACCTGTAATTTTCCACTGGAGCGACCTGTTAATGGAGAAGGGGGCAGGTGTGGACGGCCTCCGCTCCCAAAAATTTTCCGACAGGCAGCGGCCATTGTAAAAAATCCCCCACAGGGCGTTGAAAGACTGAAAATTTGAAAGATTTCAAAAATTTCGGTTTTCAAAAGCTATGATTACTGTCTCTCTGTCTCTGTTTGCGTTATCAGGGTATCGAGTAAGAACCTGTAGAGTAAACTTGTAAACCAGTGAAAACTACAGGTTTCATTTACATTGGATACTAGTCTAAACTTGTAACCCATTTTACCACAGTATGTATATCCGGAGACACCAGCGTTTGTCCAGTAGAAATTTGAAATTACAGGACGTAACCTGCATTTTCTACAAAAGATTTTGTATTTATCAGCTACAAAAGTGATACCTGTTTCTATTGGAACATTTCTAAGAGTGTGTTCAAATTTCAACATCCATAAAACCACACTACAAGTTTTGAACCAAACAAAATATTGCATACTTGCATATATCATCTTGACTAGATGATAGGGAAAAGTTGACCTGCATCATCAGCAGCTCCGTGTGGCGATGGAGACCCGCTTTCTGCAGTTCGATAGAGCAGTATGAGATCTGACGCTTCTCGTGTTCTGCGCAAGTAGTCTCGCATGAGGGGATTAAAAAGGCTAAAATACAGCAACCAAACAAAATGAGCAAAACAGAGTTCAGGGAAGAACAAAAATAAATGATATCGATTTTAGAACCAAATAAATGTGAAGTATTCTCCAAAAATGACCATTTTCCGACACAGGGTTAATGAAAACTAAACTTTCCAATTTTGGAGACGAAGAAAGCATCAACTACTTATACATAGGCAAACAATTTACCTAAGCTAAGCTCTTCAGTTTGCTTAATCTTATAAATAAATCCTTAGTAACAATTATTTACTATACATTAAGCTGATAAGACTCAATTAAACGCTAAATTGTAAATAATCCTTAGGCTCCTGTCCCTATCCAATTGAGAGGGACAGTTTAAGTCCAGTTCGAAAATTTAGACTCTTCGAAATTTTATAGTTGTCCGAAACGAAAGAAGAATTTAACTTTAATATTACATAATTTTACACTGGATAAAATAAGGCGGACATTAGTACCTACCAAAGCCAATAAGAACCAAAATATCCCACCGCAAAAGCATAGTACTAAAAAGAGGCTTAGATTGTGTACAAAAGCGCCGTTTGGAACATTGAATAAAAGGCTGACTAAGCCCCATGCCAGACTCAATAGCCTTAGTAAACGAACAAATAGGTAGTTATTCCTTAGATACTGACTCATCAAATGCACAAGTGAAGTGACACAGAAATTTGCACTGGCAAATAAATTTTCTAAAAAATTTCAAACACTGAATTTTACAAATCCAGGGCCTTGATAAAACAGTAAATATTTTTTGGAAAAAGGAAAAATTGGAAATTTTATTAAAGAAATTTTATGGTATTCACCCCCTGTTCTGATACTAGAAAATTATATGTGATGAATTTAATATGGGGGAATAAGTCGGCTACATTTACTCACCTGCCTAGGAATATATGGATAATGTGAGCTCATACATAAGCTTGGTGAATAAGATTAAGCTTAATTAGGAATTTGAATTATGCTGAAGCAAGAAAACGTGGATGACTAGAGAAAATTGGACTTTAAATTGCAAATTAAATTCTCAGATTTAATTTAAATTTAATTTTAGTCTGCACGTGCGATGCGGTACCTAAAATGAAGCTATAATTTTTATTGTTTCTGACTAGGGCACGGAAAATTTTTAAAATTTAAAATTATCAAATCTTTTGGCTTGCAACCTGACTGATATCTTTCTTAGATCCAACTAATATTTTGGTACATTTTCTTCCAGATAACGCTTCATTATTCCACACTTTCTGTTTACACCAGAAATTGTAGCTAGTGAAATCAATGCTCGTTTTGAGGGCGCTGTCTATCAAGAGTAGATGTGTAAGGTTTAAGTTATCGGAAAACCAGCCGTTGCGGTTTAGACAAAGCAACAAACAGCTGTGCTGTTTCCCGGTTTTGTTAAGTTAAACTTAAAAAACTATAGCTTCGAAAGCTGACGCCAAAAGCTTCAAAACTAACAGCTAATTGTTTACTTTACCCCATTTACCCTCAAAAATTAGCTGCCCATTATGAGAGCACCATTACCATTGCTGCCTATTTTGCTAATTTTGTCACACCAAGCCTGGGCTGAACTTGCCTATTTCCGGGTAGTAACACTGCCCATAGCCCCGTTTGTAATCCGGGACAGTACCGGGAAATATACCGGATTTCTGATTGACATTTTGGATAAAATTGGCGAAAAGTTGGGCTTCGATGAGTACCAGATTTATGAAGTTCCGGATCGGAAATTCGAACTTTAGATCAGCGTAGCCGTCAATGGACCGGCCTGATCGGCGAGGTGGTCCGCGATAGCGGATTTTAATTGTCGCCCCGCTTACGATGACCAGTGAGCGGAGTAAAGGGTACAGTTCACAATACCGTACATGGGAACGGGGGTTGTATGGCCGCCAGAAGCCGGCGGGAAGGAAAACCGATTCCCTTTACAACCTTTCCGGGAATGCTAGCCAAAACGAATTTCACCTACGGTTGCATTCGAGATGGTAGTACCTTCCGGTACTTACGATCGGTCCGTTCGACCATGAATAGGGCTATGTCATCGAAACTACTGGAAGAGTACCACAGTTTGCCGACGAATATCGATGAAGGCCTGCAGCGAGTTGTCGAGAACGATCATTACGTTTTCGTCGGCGAAGCGGCAATGCTGGAGTACCAGGAGGGAATTAACTGCGACCTAACGATTGTCGGAGAAGAGTTGAATATCGTCGAATATAGTTTCGCATTTTCGCACTACGAACAGATGGAACAGGAAGAATTCAATCAGCAGCTGCAGAAGCTGAAGGATGAAGGCGTCATAGCCCAGCTGAGGGAAAAGTGGTGGAAGGGAACCTGTCCGGACACGAAGTTTTGCGTCTGCGAAGAAGTTTCCTCGGAAGAAAGCAGTTCTGAGGAAAGCAGTTCGGAAGAAGAAACAGCTGGGCAGGAAAACTCAGCGGGACAATTGCAGAGTGCAAACATGCTTGCAATGATTGCAGTTATGTCTGCACTTGCAATGTTGTGGAAATGAAGAAATTATCAGAAAATTATTGTTTTTGACCGTTCCTGTGTTTGCAACTGATTAGCATTCGCTTTGTGTTGTCATTTTATATTGCTTTTTCTTGCTTTGTCCTTTTGTGTATGTCCACTAGTGAACGCATAGACTTACATACTCTTCCTGAAAACCAATAGCTTAGGTTTTCCATTATGTCCGTGGATGTAATTATTGTAAACAATAATAAGATTACAATACTAGCAAGAATCATAAAACAGGTTAGAATAAAAGAAGGAAACTTTTTCGCACCTATGACTTTGCTCTGTGCTCAGTTTTTTAACTGGGTTGGGATCCGTTCAAGCTTTCAGAAGATTGTTGTGCCATGTAAGCGGGTGTACGTAAGTTCTGAATAGCTAAGAAGCCTATACATAGTATGTAAGTAATCTATTCGTGGTTTTGTGAATTCGTTATCGTCTTGAAAGCGAATAATCTTAAGACCTTAACCATCTGATTAATTAATTATTTTGATTAATTTTGAGACAGAATTAGTTAACTCCTTAAAGATCTTAGTCCACTTACAGATGAACTCAGTCTTTAACAGAAGTGATGTATTAATTAATCCCCTCTCAGCCCGGGCAAGTTACAAACCTTGCTAGTTTGCAGATGAAGCTACCGTTTACGATCGAAAAGAGGATCAAATTGTATCGTTGATATAGCGAGCAAAGGCTTTCTAAGCAATCCTTTATGAATATTTATTCTTTGTAGTTTTCACAAAGTAGTAAGCGTCACCACAGAAAGACAGATAGTCTGTCTAACAAACTTGTAGGTGGAACTCCCCGTTTACCAGCTGCTCTTAATGTAGAGACCTTGTTCTCTCTGACCATTTAGGGTATAAGCCATATCCTTTAGCAAAGTTTAAAATTTAAATAAACATTTGTCATTCAGCTTCATGTTTATTGAATTTTTCCTTATTGCTTCCACCACCGCCTTTTTGGTCGGCAGCATACATCCAGTCAAAAATGATAAAAACTCGCGTTCGGTGTTGGTTAAAATGAAAGGATTAAGACACTGAAAGAGGTTGGATGAGTGTTCCCAGTTTGGAA
>JASAND010029472.1:0-53070 GCA_030248195.1 Trissonchulus latispiculum | reverse complement strand
GTAGTAGTAAACTCTTAATATTTACTGTGCATTTTAACCATTGATAAGAAAAGTCTATATTTCAACAATAATTTCAGGACTCTCTCCGACGATCTTAGTTGCTTGCCAAATTACTATATAGTTTACGTATATATAAGCAAGCAACTTGCAGCGATTGTTTAACTGCTGGAATATTGACTGACAATAATGGCATTGTATATGACAATCGCCATGGCGAAGCGTGACAGCCCGCGAATATGGGTTGCTCGGCGAAGCTGTGCCCATATTAATTCGCCCACAACCTAGTCCTCTTCTTTTTTTGAACCTAGCCCCCATATTAAG
Organism: Trissonchulus latispiculum; assembly: GCA_030248195.1. Taxonomy (NCBI): domain Eukaryota; kingdom Metazoa; phylum Nematoda; class Enoplea; order Enoplida; family Ironidae; genus Trissonchulus; species Trissonchulus latispiculum. Next base: position 52,749 of record JASAND010029472.1, on the reverse strand, counting down.
CATTTCTAAGACTAGTCCTCTCTTGATTTTATGTACAACCTCAACACCACCCATATAATTACTTTTTCATGCTCCGTAGGAGCATTTTTATTACTTGTCCTTCTGTCATTTTAAAGGATCCCTTTCGAGCAATGCAGCAATGCATACAAGGAGCTTGAACAGTGCCGTAGGACAGGTAGAGCATAAAAGTGATTATGTGAATATATAGAATCACTGAATTCTCACCTCCGCCTCAAGCTTCGGCCGCTGCAACCTCTGTTTGTGAGTGGTACGTATAAGGAGAAAACTTTTTCGCCTCGCCAAAAACTTCGACAGTAGGCCCATCGTGTTCAGCGAAACGGATTTACTATATGGGTACCGCCAGAGGGCCGAAAACCGCTGTTTTAGGGGGTTTGACCAGTGGTCAGTAGGCCACATAGACCGTAGTCACCACTGGTCATTTTCACCGGAATCGGCAATATGCGCATGGACACGAGCGCAGTCTATTTACTATATGCCCTCAAGCAAAATGACGAAAAACGGTGTTTAAGGGAGTTTGACCAGTGGTCACTGAGCCCCATAGACCGTAGTGACCACTGGTCACTTCCTTCGATTTCGGCAAAATGTCCACTGAAACGAGCGTAGTCGATTTACTACATGTGTCCCCAACCAAAACGCCAAAAACGCTGTTTTCAGGGGTTTGACCACTGGTCAATAGGCCCCATAGACCGTAGTGACCACTGGTCACTTCCTTCGATTTCGGCAATATGTCCATTGAAACGAGCGTAGTCGATTTACTATATGTGCCCCCAACCAAAACGCCAAAAACGCTGTTTTAAGGGGTTTGGCCACTGGTCAATAGGCCCCATAGAACGTAGTGACCACTGGTCACTTCTCTCGATTTCGGCAATATGCCCAATGAAACGAGCGTAGTCGATTTACTATATGTGTCCCCAACCAAACGCCAAAAACGCTGTTTTCAGGGGTTTGACCACTGGTCAATAGGCCCCATAGACCATAGTGACAACTGGTCACTTCCCTCGATTTCGGCAATATGCCCACTGTAACGAGCGTAGTCGATTTACTATTATGCCCCCAACCAACGCGCCGAAAAACGTTGTTTTAAGGGGTTTGACCACTGGTCAATAGGCCCCTTAGACCGTAGCGACCACTGGTCACTTCCCCCAATTTCGGCAATATGCCCATTGAAACGAGCGTAGTCGATTTACTATAAATGCCCCCTACCCAAACGCCGAAAAGCGCTGTTTTAAGGGGTTCGATCACTGGTCAATAGGCCCATAGACCGTAGTGACCACTGATCACTTCCTTCGATTTCGGCAATATGCCCAATGAAACGAGCGTAGTCGAGTTACTATATATATATGCCCCGAACCAAAACACCGAAAAATGCTGTTTATAGTGAGTTTTCCCTACTTTGACCCTGGGCGAGGAACCACGGGAGCCATGCTGACCAGTGGTCACTTCGGGCGGTATCGGCAGTATGCTCATCGTTTTTAGCGACCCCGATTTACTATATATGGGTACCACCCCAAGGCCGAAAAACGCCATTTTTAGTGACTTTTAGGCCATTTCAAGTAAAAGTGGGACTTAGAAACTTTTCGCCAAAACAGCTGAAAAATGCAAAGTTTGGGCCCATCTCCTGAAAGCTGCGGTGCGAAATTTGAAAATCCCCATCGTTACTTTGTGCGCATAGTCCGAAATATTCAAATAAAATAAACCAAACCGATCTAGCTGCTAGCCTGTGAAAAAAAGTCCACCACAACCGAAGTGCCAAAATAGCGAAAGTCCGACTTTGGGGCCTTGGCACAGAGCCAAAATTGGCCAGGTGCCAAAATGACCAAAAAAAGGTAGCATGGGGGGATACTGTCTACCAACATATCACAGTAGTATTGGACCAAAATGCCCACAACGTTCCAACACTTCGCTAGAAAATGCACTTCCGAAAAGCGTTATTCACCTAGAAAAAAAAGCAAACGCAAACTAACTGTTGCCAAGTGCAAAAATTTGAAGTTTCGAATTCGAACCAAAAGTATGGTGGTACCTGTAGTACTGCTCGAGTACTTTACGATGGTAACATTTTTACCCCTCCCAGACCTCTAATTAGCTGGCACCAGGCCAACACTTTCTCCAGGGGGTCGCGCAGACGCCTTTATACCCATATTATGTAGGGGCGCTATCGCGCCCCTACATAACAAGACTGTAAAAAAATTCCAAAATACTCCACCGGCAACTGACGGCATAGAATCACTCTTGTCAAAAACTTCTTTAGCTTAACTTCTATAACTTCAATAACAAAATTCCTATAGCTCCCACAAAACTCTCTGAGAGTAAAGGGTGGATTCAAGGAATATAAAGATAGATCTTAAGGTGGTGATTCCTTTTGGGCACATATTGATGGTTTGCGGCTCAAACCAAGACGACATTTGATGAAACTTTCCAAAATAAGTTCATTTGGTGTTCTAGCACCCTCCGCGCAATCCCGCTTCAAAATTTCGAAATTTCCGTTCAGGCCTGTTTTTGCCAATTGTTTACAGTTAGGCAGCAGCTGCATAGTTATGACTATACTCAGTTGAAAGACCTCGTTGAGCTCTACATTTTTGCTTTTGGAAGCAACTTTCTAGCTCTCCTCTAGCTTCAGATATAGCCGATTTTCTTATTTTGGCGTTGAAAACTTGTCATTTTTGCAGAAATCAAATAATCCAAGATTTCTTTAGCTGCGCAAGCCGTTAAATTAAACTAAGGGTGTCGATTTGAAGGTCTCATCGAGGCTGATCATCCAAGGCATGATAATCTTCCAACTGCTATTCCGTGAGCTGCTATCATAGAAAATGTAGTTTTTACAAAAACATGACCGAATTTTTTCCAGCGATTGTGGAGCATTTACTATGCAAGCTAGAGGGTTGCCACTTACTAGACATGTTTTACACAAAAATACCCAGGGACCCTTTTTTAGTTGCCCCGATTGCTGCTTTCGAGCTAATGTGGTCGCTTGCCAAAGTTGGAAAAAGTAGGCGAAATCCAGGTTGCGCAAACATTTTAGTTAATTTCTTCATAACGAAGAGTGATTTCATGATAATTAAAAAAGGGTCCCCAGCTATTTGATAGTGGAATCGAATGATGTAGCCGATGCCTCACGAAAAAATTTACTTTAGTCTGCAAAAAATCTGGAAAATTAAAGTACTTTGAAAATCCAGTGAAATAGTTTCCGAAAACTGAAGTTAGTTTCATTGCATTCATTAGAAAGAGAAAATCTTCAGCTCCATTTTGATATAAAAACGGCGTCTTAACTCCAAGTAATGAAAGAGTAATAATGGTTCAAAGTTGATGTCTCCAAAAGGAATCACCACCTTAACAGACAGCATACCTTTCATACATCTTGATAAGATAAGAACTCATTCTCGATTAATACTTTGATTCGACAATTTTCTAACTTTGCCGAGAAGTCACGTTGTCACGGTGCAAATCTTCCCCCGTGCAAATCTTCCCCCAGGAAGTTTTGCACCGGTGCAAATCTTCCCCCCGGAAATTTTGCACCGGTGCAAAACTTCCCCCGGGGGAAGATTTGCACCAGCTACCAGAGCAACCGTGAAGTTAGCAACACATGATTCAAACGATTTGAGATCTATTTAAGATTAATTCTAATAATTCTACGTTTTATTTTTCGCCAGTCACTTGTTTTTAATAGATGAAGTAATAGTACAACTCGTCGTCAAACCTGTCGTTTTGGCAGTCTTCCTTAATTAAATTGAATTGTAATAAAACTTAGGCAAAATTGTGTGAATTATGAATAAAATTCAATAAATACAACAAACCGAAATAACCTGTATCTATCTTGTATTGGAATTTTATAACGTTCAATGACTGAAACCAGGCTAGTATCAATTGAACATTACGTCTACCCCTGGGGGGGGGTTAAGTTCATTTGGGAACACTTGTCGTAGACGTGTTATCATGCACCGAAATTAATTTTTCAATTCGGCTTTTTGTTAGCTATGATGAAGTTGTTAGATTGGGCTAACGAAAAGCTGTACAAAAATTAAGCTCAGATTCGTGTTCAACGCTTCTGAAACCCACTGGAACCAACATTTGAGCAAAAATGGTAGCAAACTTTTTGTATCCCGTTTGTCTGCCCCTGAAAATCAAGAATTTAATTTTTAAAACGTTTTAAAAGATTGATTGAAAGTGCGCACAATCGCATTCCCACCAAATTTTAAGATACTAAATCAATAATAGACAGATTAAAACTTAAAATTGATTAAAATATTAAAAAATTTTCGAATTAACCTTGAATTTGCCTTTGCCTTGGGGAGGGGGGTGATAAAGTGCAATTAGGGCTTTGGGTGGATAAAATTTAATCCTAGTTCTTCCAAACATTTTTCTTGCTTTCTTAACCAATTATTATTGCTATTTTATCATGTAGGAATCTAAACTTTGCTTGGTTTCGTTTTTGGTGTATTTCCTAGTGAGGGCGATCTCAAGTATGGATATCTAAATTCTAAAGTCTTCTCAAAAGAGTATAGAGGAGTTTATGGTGTTAAGTGCAACTTGATTTTGAAATAGAGCTAAAGAGGATACCTAAATCCTAGTTCTGAGTTACAAGAGTTACTCAAGTTAAAATAGTTAAAACTTCAATGTTAATTTTAGCTCTAAGATTGTTTGATTGGCATTGATAAATTCATAGTTTATACAGATAAAGAAAGTAAGTTCACAAATAACTCTAAAAAAGAAACTTTCATTCATGGAGTTATAACAAACTACAAAACACTGGTCAATTCTAATCAATTATTTTTTGCGAAACCTGTGAATTGTAATTAGCTAGTCCGGTTCTTGTTGTGCTAGCATAGCTACACCATATCAGTCGAAAAATCCATCTGCCCTCATATGTGAAAGCTAAAGTTTAAAGAAGCATCATCGCGTTGTTTCAGGTTATGTTTCGATTAAGCTGCATTTTACAATTTCGAAACTATAAGCCAGAGCTTACCTAAGACCTCGGTTGCAGTTATTATTGTTAATAACTATGAAATTCTGCCGGTGCAAATCTTCCCCCCGGGGGAAGATTTGCACCGGTGCAAAACTTCCGGGGGGAAGAATTGCACCGGTGCAAATCTTCCGGGGGGAAGTTTTGCACGGGTGGAAGATTTGCACCGTGACAACGTCTACGTTCTATGCAATCGCTGTCTTGGGAAAGTTTGCAATGCTTTGGGTTGTGTCCTTTAGCACATGTTGCATATATATGGAAAATGTTAAAATTTACGAAACGACTTTTTATCTAAAAATGGGTGGTTAATTTGATCACTAAAATAACCTGATTGTAAGCCCCTGATGAGTCCCACAATCAGGTCAGTCGGGCATAACAAGGCGGTCCGTATATGAAAATGATGCACTTATATATGTAATCTGGCACAATGCTCTTGCACTTCTTATTTCTATACCACGACAGTCTACAATTTTACTGTCATAATTTTATTAATATAGTCCACATTAATCTTTGTTTTGTTTTGTGGTTCTTTAATTTGTGTATATGGCTTTGTGGATTTTATTTAGACTGAATTGTACTTGCTGGAAATGATTGAGACTTTCAGTTTGCTGTACTTTTCCAATATATAGTTGTTTTAATTTTTTAATTTAGTTGTTTTTAGCCTCTTACGATGCTCTACAAAAAATGCTTAATTCCAATTTAAATTTTTTTGTTTTTGAGATTTATCAAAATTGAAAGTTAATTGTTTATGCAAAGGAAATATATAATTTCAGTGGCATCACCACAACCACCGACTAGAATGATAGGAGGTGCTTACTTTGCTATTTTCACGGTTATCCATACCACTGCCCACTACAAAATACATTCTGGAAACAAAAATTTGATTTTGGCTTACATAATTATTAGTTCGCCTTGAATTAAGTAAGCACTCGAATAGTGAATACTCTTCTCCATTAAAAGATTAGTAACAGCAGGGCCTATTTCATAAAACTTACATTTGCTACAATGTAGCTACATTTCTACATTTATTGTAGTTTTCGGTTTCATAAAATATTCTACATTGTAATGTATCTACAGTGTAACTGGGTACATTACAATGTAACTTACATTACAATGTAGTTGTTTCTGTATTGAAAACATAGGACCTACAATGTAGCTACATTACATTGTAACAAAATTGAGTCGATTTCATAAAACTATTTGCAGTACAATGTAATCTACAATGTAGCTACATTTGCTACTGTGGTCAAGACCGCCGTAACTCTTAGATTTTTGCGATTCTAAATAGAAAAAATGAAGGAATAGAGAAGTATTTTCTACCAAAAATTATATAAAAGGTATTTAACTATAGTGAGGAGTTGTCTGCGCTACTGCAAAACTAAAATTTAAAATTTTTACTTTACTACAAATCTAGAAAAAATTAGCACATGGTCAAACAAAGCAATAAGAAGTTACGAACAAATATTTTTGCTAATTCGATCAATTAATTAATTACAGTTAACATATTTTTAATTTCTAAGCTGGCAAATTTAATGTAACAATGTACCTACATTGTACATTTCCATAACTACAATGTAGAAAAGGGCTTTCCAACAAGAAACTTCAAAGGAGCCGAATGTAATGTAACTACATTACATTGTAAAATCTACATTTGTTTTATGAAACAGAAAAATGTACCTAATGTAAAAAAAGCTACATTGTAGTGTACTGAATGTAATGTACACAATGTAGTTTTATGAAATAGGCCCCACTGCAAAAGCTACAACAGTCTACACAATATAAACTTTTAATTAATTTAATTTTAATTTTGTAGTTGGCAGTGGTATGGATAACCGGGAAAATAGCAAAGTAAGCACCTCCCATCTCATTCTAGTCGGTGGTTGTGGTGATGACATTGAAATGGGGGGAGACAAAGGTTAGCGCCCTCATATAGCCTCTTGGCTGAGTAGCCCGGCAATAACAACAACAACAACAACATGACATTGAAATTATATTTTTCCTTTGCATAAACAATTAACTTTCAATTTTGATGAATCTCAATAATAAAAAATTAAAATTGGAAATAAGCAATGTTTTCAGGGCATCATAAGAGGCTAAAACCAACTAAATTAAAAAATTAAAACAACTACACGCATGGGCAATGCCTGCACAACTCCTGCACATGTGCAGGCTAGGAAAAATTTACCCCCGCGCAGTGCGCAGCAAAAATTTTACCCCCGCGCAGTAAAATTTTTACCCCGCGCAGGAAAGAACCTCAAGATTTTATCCCGAGCAGCAAATTATTATCGCCGCGCGACAAAATTTTCACCCCCGCGCAACAAAGTGCATCAAAATTTTGTCCCGCGCAACAATATTTCTAACTCGCATAGCAAATTTTACCCCCGCGCAGTAAACTTTTTACCCCGCGCAGGAAAGCGCCTCAATATATTATCCAGCGCAGCAAATTTTTATCGTCGCGCAACAAAATTTTTACCGCCGAAAGTGCACAAAGATGTTATAAGGCGCAATAAAATTTTTACCCTCGCGCAACAAAGTGCACTAAAGTTTTATCCCGCGCATCCCAAATTTTTACCCCGCGCATAAAAATTTTGTCCAGCGCAACAAAATTTCTAACTCGCGCTACAAATTTTACCCCGCACAGGAAAGCGCCTCAATATATTATCCCGCGCAACAAAATTTATACCGCCGAAAGCGCACAAAGATGTTATAAGGCGCAATAAAATTTTTACCTCAGCGCAACAAAGCGCAGCAAAATTTTTGTCCGCGCAACCAAATTTTTACCCTGGGCAAAAAATTTTTACCCCCGCGCAACAGCTTCAAGCATCAGGATTTTATATATATCGCGCGAAAATAGTTTTACCCTCGCGCAACAAAGTGCCCGCGTTTTATCAAAAGTGCCCGCGTTTTATTAAAGTGTTATCCCGCGCATCCCAAATTTTTACTCCGCGCATAAAAATTTTGTCCAGCGCAACAAAATTTCTAACTCGCGCTACAAATTTTACCCCCGCGCACTAAACTTTTTACCCCGCACAGGAAAGCGCCTCAATATATTATCCAGCGCATCGAAAGTTTTATTCGCGCAACCAAATTTTAAATTTTTATCCCGCGCAACTGCTCCAAGCATCAAGATTTTATATATATATATCGCTCAAAAATAGTTTAATACCCTCGCGCAGCAAAATGCAGAAAAGTTTTATCCCGCGCATCCCAAAGTTTTACCCCGCGCATAAAAATTTTATCCCGTGCAACAAAATGGTCTCAAAATTTCTTGGTCGGCTTCGCCTTGGCGCGTTTTCCATTACATTTATTAAATATAATTTTGATTTTATTTAATAAGTTTCGGGCCTGCCTAAACATTACATTCTGTTAGAAAATATTGCGCCGTAGTAGTGTTGTTTCAGCAGCTGAAACTGAAACTGAAACCTAGTTTCAGCTTGTACATGTTTCAGTTTCAGTTGCTAAAACTGAAACTGAAACTGAAACTATTACGGATTTGGAGCTGAAACTGAAACTGAAACTTAGTCTAAGTGAGAGCTGAAACTGAAACTGAAACTGAAACTGAAACTAAAATAAATTTTGAGCTGAAACTGAAACTGAAACTAGAACAATTCTGGAGCTGAAACTGAAACTGAAACAGTTTCAGCTCTACACTAAGACTGAAACTGGTTTCAGCTCTCGCTAAAGCTTAAACTGGTTTCAGCTCTCGCTAAAGCTGAAACTGGTTTCAGCACTCGCTAAAGCTGAAATAGGTTTCAGCTCTCGCTGAAGCTGAAATAGGTTTCAGCTCCAGCGTACGCATGCTTAGCGTAAAGGAGTGTATCAAAAACTGGGTCACGTTCCCAGCACGTAATATTCCAGCGTTAGAATAAATATAAATTTTGACTAGTGCTTTTACTGCTTAAATCAGCAGAGGGTTGAAGTAAATATACTGCTGCATTAAAACTTTTGTGCATAAGTTTAACTTAGTGCATTATAATGTCAAAATACAATTGTATGGCAGTGTTTATTTGATCGGATTCCAACTAATTTACTTTTTCAGAATAATTCTTCATTGAACAGAAGATTAAGCTTAGCCCGACGTAATTAACAACATTTTTGTAAAATGAATACATAATAACTAGGTAGGAGGACCCCAGCTCCAGCAACTAAAAAGAAAGCCAAATTCAGGGTTAATACGTATTATTGCTATGAATTCTTTTTAGAATGCAGCAACTTAATTTTTTAGTAAAGTCGCAGTTACATAAGTGTTTACTGGGAAATATAATGGTTGTAATTGATCATTTGTGCTTTATGCTGTTGATTTTTTTTTCCATGGATTAAATTCGCCTGTATACCGACAATTATATATACCGCAGTGATCTGCCGCCACAAACATGATATTATGTGAAAGTTCAAAATTAGGAATGGAAGCTAAATTAGGGTTATTAGTTAATAAATTATTAGCATAACATAAAAACAAAATAAAGGAAAACAAAAAGCTGAAATTAATTTTAGTCAGAGCTGAAACTGAAACTGAAACTGAAACTCATTTTAATCAGAGCTGAAACTGAAACTGAAACTGAAACTGAAACTATAACCGATTTGGAGCTGAAACTGAAACTGAAACTAAGCTAAACCAAGAGCTGAAACTGAAACTGAAACTGAAACTAGAACCGACTTTGAGCTGAAACTGAAACTGAAACCTGTCTCAAAGTGGAGCTGAAACTGAAACTGAAACTGAAACTGAAACTAAACAGGCCAGCGTAAACATCACTACGCCGTAGGCACGTTTTCGTTTACTTTTCCTTATAAATGTTCGCGCCTCCGGCGCGTTTTCCATTACATTTCTATCAAAAATTGCTACATTTCCCATTAAATGTATAAAATAATTTTGGGCCGGTGGTGTGTTTTCGTTTTCATTTCCTTTAAAACTTTTCAAGCCATCGGCGGTTTTTGCTTTATATTTCTTTAAAAAATTTGCGCCACCGGCGCATTCTTCTGTAGCTTAAAAGTTGAGTAGTAAGTAGTTCGCAGTCGAACGCTTAAAGATACGCAGTCAAAAACCAAAATACGCAACCGAAATAGGCATTTCAAATGGTAGGTAAAAAATTAAGGAGAAAATTAGAAAAAGTTCACAAACCAAATAATTCCTACTTTCTTAAGTTTCCTGCAACTAAAAACCTAAGAATTTTCTAATTTTTAACGGCATATTCATTGCGTTTATGAAAAAAAATATTAAACTGTATCCGATTTTTAAGAGAAAATTGCTATTTTTGCTTAAAGATGTGTAGAAGTTTTAAAAACATTCTCGTTTCTTCAAAGTGTAAAGAATTAAAGTTGCAAAGACCAATTTTATTGCAAATAAAAAATTTCTTCAGCTTCTGAGGGCCTCTGCGTCTGCCCCCCACCCCCCGTTACAAACATTTTACCGCTACCCTTTTTAACACGTTCCCGCCGAGGGACGTAATTTATTAAATTTTATAAAAAATTTTCAATGAAATTTTATCATAAATTTTCATGAAAATATGTTTTGGACGTAAAATTACGTCCAAATTCCAGTGTATATTATAGCCGTTTCTGAATAAAAGGACAAGATTTGTGCATATGTAAAAAGGTTGAATTAATCGATTTAGACTTGGTTCAAAAGGCGGAATGCAGCCTGACGCGTTTATTAGGCTAAAAATCATTTGGACGTAATTTTACTTCCGCACAGAAAATTTTAGTAATAAAATTTTATCGTTTTGTACAGTTTTATGCTTAAAATCTGGAAGTAAAATTACGTCTTTAAAACTTTTTTGTTGAAATATACTACAAGAAGATGTGAAAGACGTAAATTTACGTCCACGTTCTGAAAATAGCTCATCAAACAGATCTCATCAAGCTGATCAATTCTGACCAAAGGCAGAAGTTGCCACATTAACGATGAGTTCAGGACGCTAAATATAATTTTGGAGAACCAAGCAAAAATTTTTCGGGAACGTGTAATTTTCACGGCCCTTTTTACGACCCCCTCCCCTCTCTGTTGCATTCCACATTGGTCGTTCCACCTGCAGTTGCTTATATATTTTAATTACATGCTCTTGATTATAAATAGAGAGAATCAAAATTTTAGCATTTTTTGCGAGATTCATCAAAAACTTGGAGGATTGCGCAAAAGTTAGCAAATCTTTTCGACAAAGGGGCTTGAAAGATGCGTTACAAAAACAGAGCTTTGTAAAAACCACAGTGGACACATGTCGTGAAAAATTACAAATTAAACCCCCCGCGCAGTGAGCTCGAAGGCTGTGCAGGCTAGAGCCAAGTTCATTGCCCATGTATGAACAACTATATTGGAAAAGTACAGACAACTGAAAGACTCAATTATTTCCAGCAAGTACAATTCAGTCTAAATAAAATCTACAAAGCCATATACACAAATTTTAACATTTTTCAATATATAAGCAACATGTGCTAAGGGACACAACACAACCCAAAGCATTGCAAACTTTCCCAAGACAGCGATTGCATATATAGAACGTAGACGTGACTATCCAGAGCATATTTTGTGCATAGTGCCGTATTCAGGAAGCATTTATAAAGCAAGTGCCGAAATCGGGTAGAGTTTCACCATGGCGCCGTATCCAGGTAGGAATTCATAATACGCGGGCCGGCCCCCGAAACTAAAATGGGGACTGAGCTGGTTGGGGGGGCCAACCACCGCCCCTCCCCGAACAACCGTAATCCAATATGTACTCAGTCTCCTGCTCACGATTAGAGAAAGACTTGTTAAAAACACCAATCGGATAAGATGCTGACGGAAGCCCTTGACCAACCGGTCATGCCGACCCACATCCCGCGACATAACAAAGTGATGTAAATATTCCGTTTATAAAAGTGATTTCGATACCGATAAATAATTCAGATGAACACACTAATTTGAGCAAGCGTGACAGAACTGCCGCTTTGGGTTCTGTAGGAGCTTTCAAGGATTCAGCATAGGGAAGAATTTTGTAAGCAGTCAGAACGTGTCGTCTCTATGAGTCTCTATTTCTTTTCGAACGTTGCAGACTATACAAGCACCTTGCGTCTGAGAACGGAAAGACAATGTCAGACAAGAAATTGAGAAAAAATACCAAAATTAGATTTGGTACCTGACTCCAACTTTCCACCTATCAAAGGATATTGCTACCTTTTTAAAGTCGAAAATTCTAGCAACACAGCCTTCACACAAGTATAAGCCCGAAAATAGCTAAAACCAATACCTAAGGCTAAACACGAAAATAATGAAATTTTTAATCAAGAAAAACAACATGAATAGAACAGCAATGGCAAGAATGTACGAAAATGTCGGAATCATAACAACTTCAGTTACGAGAAGAATTCAGAAAACTAATAAGATTTGACCAGCATGGTTTACTTTGGGAGAAAAGACGGTGTGAGAATCCCTCCAAAAACGGTGGTGGGAAGAAGTGGGGGAACTTAGAGTGGTCTAAAATCACCAAAAACACAGTATACAAACGTAACCTGCTTTCCACATAACATGTTAAAGCTAAGCTAGAAAGCACTCAAAAATCTCAGTTTTCAAAAATCCTAAAACGCGAGTTTAGACGAAGAAGCTCCAGTGATACCGTAAATTTATTTAACGTTTTTGACCAAAAATCCTTAACATTTCGCAAATTCTGGGCACCTCAAGGCTCCAGGCTAGTAAGGGATGCCCATAACGTGGGGGTGGAAAATGCTTGAATGGGGTGCGAACCAAAAACGCGGGCCCTCCCCCAACTACTAAAGCAAAATCAGATATGGCCGCAAAAGACACTGATACTGAATAAATGCATACATTGAGCCGATGCACACAAGTACAATTAGATTTTAACGAACAAGTTACTGCTGCTGTTCAACCTACTATCGTGTCAACTCATTGAACCTAAAATGGATAGGAATCACTTAATGCCAATATTTCGCAAACATTCCGGCATATTTTCAGGCCACCGTCCACGACTGATGTCCTTCTGTTGTTGCATCAAGGTAAGTCCCAGCAGATTTTCACCTTCCTTCTCTTGCAGGTGCGGCCACTGATTGGGACAGCTGACGTTCCAAACGGCATCGTCCCCCACAAAATACAGCAACTTCTTCTGCTTCCGCTTCTTCTTGCCCAGTCGTACCAGCTCCTCCGCAAATTCAGGACAACAAGCAGCCTTCATCTGAAACAAATAACGCCACACCTGGATCCCAGTAGATCGATAGGAGTCTGGGGAGCACTCCAATTTCGTCATAATTGCCTTGAAAGCCGTCGTCAGATTTTCATAGCTGGAGCCGGCAACCGTAACCGTACAGGGATACAGAGGGGATAGGGGCACAAGTGGATCACTCTGAACCAGAGATGGAACCGGGTCACCGGGTCACCGGGTCAGTTCGGGTCACTTTTTGGACCGGGTCACCGGGTCACCGGGTCAAGAGCTGCGACCCGGTCTTGACCCGGTTTTCTGAATTTACCTCAAATTTTTGAAATTTTTGACTTACCAAGCTAAAATTTTAGCTTAAATTTTTGTTCAATGTCCAATATTAATTGGCTTTTTTCTATATTTTAGTCTTGAGCATTGTCGCAGCTTGATGTTATTTGAACTCTGTCTGTCTCTGGCAAATTATTGTCTAGCTTTTATAGGTTTTATGATTATTGCAGAACTGTATGCAGTAGAAAATATTTTTCAGATTATTTTCGAAACCAAGGTAAACGTTAAAGTAAGTGAACAATTTAATTTAATTTAATTTATCGCAATACATAATGAAAAACCAAATTTTTAAAGTATATGCTCCGTGTTTAAATGGGCAAATGTTAGACATGTTAGATATTAGACATATTAGTCATATATTAGAACTACAAAATTATCGGATAAATTGGAGTTGCAATTAAAATCGCATTAATTTAGAAAAAGCTACAGCTACCATCAAATGCATTTAAAAAACCTACTGCAAATGTATGTATGTCATAGTTATTCTTTTCGGGGTGGTGATGGAACACGGAAGCCAAAAATTTAGCGTTCTTAGGCAAAATCAAAATTTTTTTGCAGATTTTGGAATTTTCTGGAAAACCGGGTCACCGGGTCATCGGGTCACCGGGTCAGGGCTCTACCGGGTCACCGGGTCACCGGGTCAAGCCTAAGTGACCCGGTTCCATCACTGCTCTGAACCACTTCAACATAGGGCTCCACTGCTGGAAGGTTTTCCGTAGTCATAACGTTTCGAATCTTGGTTCCAATCAGTCGGAAATAGGGGATCAGTATAGGATAGAGATCATCAGGCACTTCAATGGCAGTATTCCAAGAAGATGCCGGCTGAGTAGGATTAATCTAAAACAAGAGAATCATATACACGTAATTTGACAGGAAACACATCTGTCCAAATATACATTCCTGACAATAAAAACAGAGCAATGGTTTTCCCTTATTGGATGACCAAGTTTTATATGTCTATCCTTCTACAGCAAACCTACAGCTACTATACTGCCGTTGCTGCATACAAACACACGATAGCATCACCGCGCAGCGAAGCTATTACATTCATCGTCTTCAGCAACCACGATAACACCTGCACCCATGGCCCAACAGAGCATATTTAGGCCAATTCTTGCCTTTTTTCAGTGGAATTCAGACTCATAAATTTTTCGAAAACAAAGTTCTCTAACACTGAGCCGGCAACCGGAACAAACGTAGACACTTTAATCAAAAATCGAACTCGTTAAGACACGGCACCCCTGCCGACGTTTCTTTTACAGCAGGTCGCGTGTCTCTTGTTCCATGAATATCCCCGAAGCTATCGTACCCCCTATAATACTGGAAACAGAAATTACGTTAGTCAAAAATAAAGGTATACTTCGCCATAGATGTACCACCTGTTTGGGTTGGGGGGGGGGGAGTAAAAAGGCCAAACCTGGCTTGGGGGGGTCTCAAAAAGAAAAGTTTTTCAGCTAAAAATTGCCCTTTTTCGACATAAAATCTACCATTTTCGAAATAAATCTAATCTAAAACTAAAAAACATTTTTGCAAAAATATTGCATTTTTCTTTTTCTTGGACACCGTGTTAGGGGGGAGGGGGGTCTGACCTTCTTGTGGGGGGTCTCACAGGGGACAAACTGAAGCCTGCTACACCTATGTACTTCGTTACCTTTTCTGAATCCGAAGCATCGGTTTCTTCAGTCACAGAAGGAATGGTAGTTACAGCGGAGATCCCCGAAGATAGATCGTCATCCTTCCCAGAGGTTCGGGACACTCTGGTAACGGAATTTATCATGGAAGATACGCCAAGCTGATCGGTTTGCGTCTTCTTTGGTACCAATTTGACTGTTTGAGTCTGCTTAAGCTTGACCGTCTGATTAAATGCATTACGAGTCTTTGACTTTGCCTGAATTCCTATAGAGGTAGTCTTAACCCTAACAGGTAATCTCTGAGGTGCAACATAATTGGTGTTTGTCATAGCAAACGAATATTCCATACGATCCTGCAACCTCAAAAGGTGTTTCAGTCGCGGCAAACAGGTCAACCAGAAATCGATGCAAACAAGCCCCCAGGGCACCGAGAACTTCCACATCAATTTCCGCTGTCTGCTTCGTTACAGGCGGAAACAGTCTTTGATCCAGCAAAATCTTATCCAACTGCTGCCGTATCAAAGTCAGCTGCCAAAACGTCAATCCTAAATCGATAGCCATCTGATTAGGTGGTCTGGAAGTAGTCATCAAAACTTCCAACGTTGCAGCTTCCGCACTCTAAACAGCAAACAGAAACGACTATTATAACCGTTTCATTCACAAACCTGTGTACAGTTGCGACTATATATACTAGATATAGATGAAGCAATGGACTACCCAGGGTTCCAGGGTTCCTGATAGGAGAAGAAGGGAAGAATCAGATTTTAGATATCTCTACTGTTGCAAATCCCGGAGGTGAGAAATTAGGAGAAATTTTGTGAGAAAGTCATACATGATACTTTACATGATATCACGATGCTTTTTACATCATACAATCATGATATTTTACATGATTCATTAAACAGATCGTCAACGATTTATATATGTTTCCACTGAAGCTCAAGACAGAGTTGGGCTACACGGTATACCCAGGGTATTTTTACAGGGGTGCCCTCCCCCCAGAAAATGCCTCCTTCCCCGAAATCGACCCTCTCCGTAATCACTCTGGGATTTTTTGCGGGTGCAAATTTTTGCCAAAAAAACAAATTTTCAAAAATTTCGCGGCTTCGCCAGATTTTTTAAAAAAATGGCTACTTTTAGCCTAAATCCAGACGTTTTGAGAACATTTTTTATTTCTACGTCAAAAATACGCCAAAAATACAAGGTTTTAGCTCTTTTGGGATAAATCCCCACAAATCCGCACCCGGGCCCCGGGGGTCCCCTGGGAAGCCCCCCTCCATGAAAAGTCAATAGAAACACGCTAATATATACCTGTTACAAAGGTTGGTTAAGGCCATCGTCTGGTCCTTTCTTAATATGGAGAGGTCGCATAAATTAGATCTCTCTTGCGTTTCCCGTTCAAGGAAATCCCGGGCCTCATGAAGACCCTCTCCCTCAAATCGCTATATAACTTCCACCACTACCCAAATAATTGCTACACTAAACCAATTTATTATTTCAACCTTAAATTGTCAAAAATATTTGGCTTCGTCAAATTTTTTTATGAATTTTCGACATTTCAGCTTAAAAACACCCAGGATTTTGCTATGTACTCTGGCACTATTTACACCAGTGGCGGGCACTGGACGGACAACTTTAACCTGTATAATACGTAAACGGCTTGAGAATATATCCAAATATCCATTCTTTCTGACAAAGTAATAAAAAATCAGCAAACTTTTAGCATAAATTTCAATGTATTGCAACATATCCTTAAAACCTGTGAATTTTAAAGCAAAGGCTATAGCTTGCCTTGCCGATAGAAGTCCACGGCGTAACGAAGAACTGACAAAAACTTCTGCGAAATTTAAGCATTTTCTTGAACACAAGTTCGAAACAGGTGCTTATCCGAATATGCATCACCATTTGCAACGCTGTCACAAAAACTGCCCCCTTCCCATACGGGGAAACGCGATTTGGAACCTTTCCTCGAGCCAACCCGTAAATGCGCAGCTTTCGGCATCCCAACTCTCTTGCAGATTCTAGCAGTTTCCAGCCCAACTGAGTTATACTAATCAAAATGCAATACAATGCAGTCTGTCAGCCACAAGGAGCAAGCGCAAGTCGTATCTCCAATCCACTGTATTGTCCGTCCAGAATTGTCGCAGCGGACAGAGCTGGATTTTACTAGCACCCGCATTTTATCGTGTTACCAGCCAAAAGGCCATTTCACCACAACGACCAACCTTTTTAAGCCATGGTAAAAAAACTATAAAACAACTACCCCCAGACCAACTTTTAAACCGCAGCCTAAATAAAGAAAAGTTCGAACTGCCTTCGGGCAACAAACTAAACCTCTTCTCAAATCACTTTTGGATAGAAAGCGGCCTAAATGACATCCAACAATTTTCGGCAGCAAAATGTATAAACTTCCGGCCAAAATAACTACATTCATTTCAAAGATTTATAACATGGGGCCTCATTTCAGGCAATTCCGACCACAGGCCAGGGGCCTATGTTACCAACACCAAACCCGGGTAATTCATGTGTTAAACATTGCCAAATACACCCGAGTTAGCGACTCCCGAGTTTTGCCGGTGGTAACATCGGCCCTGGGAGCGGGCATGGCTGGGTGCGACCTGTTTAGGAACAAGGCAATCCAACATATGGCTGTCAAAACGCTTATACCGTTACCAAAACCAGTTACCATGGAAAATGCTGCTGACGTTGAGCCAGTAGAAGAGCTATAGGAATATACTGTACACTAATACTGTACTGTGCATTATCTTCTCTCACCACGAGTGTCCTTCCAATTGCTTTTCTTCTAGAAAACTGTAAGTATGCGGCCGACAGCAATGCTAAATCGCAACCATTTCTCAACTGAACAGACACGCCTACTCAAATAAGGACGAAAGACAACATACAAAGGAGAAATTAGTTTTACTAAAACAAGGTAACTTTACAAAAACAATGTGGTAAAAACATTAACGAGTATAAAAATATAACAATGTACCAAACAGTTTACGAAGCACAGCCAATTCCTTCTGAACTGGAAGAAAGAAAAAAGCATACTGCCATAAAAAAGGTAAAGGTGACCCCTGGAGAATATCTCCATCCCTGCTTCAGGGACAAGGGGTGCCGGTGCTCATCCCCGGATACACAGCCGTAGAGCCAGGAGTGTCACCTCAAATGATGACTACATCCGTGGAAGGGGATGTAAGGCGTTAAGCCCTACACGGACTCCTGTTACCTTCCCACAATAGTGGTACCCATTTACCGACCAATTAGGGATGGATAGCTGGGTTGGTTAGAGCTCACGGCGAACCGATACGTGCTTAGTCCCTTGCTCAAGGGGATTTGTGAAAGCTTTGTGGCAGCGGGGATTCGAACCTCGGACTATCGGATCCGAAGTCGAACGCCTTAACCACTCGGCCGGCACGGCACATACAATACACTAAAATAATAAAAAGTGCATAGCAATGATGTGCAGACATTAAAATCAATAACAGGCATGTTATCGAACAACATCAAACCACCTATGCCTTTCACATCAAGCTTCAAGTGTGCTGTGTTGTGAGGGTAAAAAGTTTTCAAAAGTAGGATTTTCATCACAAATTATGTCCTATTTCCACCAAATCTTCGCTTTTACTTTCCAAAATAGCAGCTGAAAAGCTGCAGATTGCCTACAAGCAAATATTCCACTCAAAACAGTGACCAAAGGGATTTGTTCCCATTTACGAATCAACAATTATGTAGGGGCGCGATAGCGCCCCTACATAATATGGGTGTAAAGGCGTCTGCGCGGCCCCCTGGATACCGTGTTGGCCTGGTGCCAGCTAATTAGAGGCCCGGGTTACCATCGTAAACAACTCGAGTAGTACTACAAGTACCACCATACTTTTGGTTCGTATTCGAAACTTCGAATTTTTGCACTAGGCGATAGTTACCGTGCGTTTGTTTTTTTTTCTGAGTAAATAACGCTTATTGGAAATGCATTTTACGGCGAAGTGTTGGAACGATGTGTGCATTTTGGCACCATACTACTATTATATGTTGGTAGACAGGATCCTCCCATGCTACCTTTTTTGGTCATTTTGGCACCTGGCCAATTTTGGCTCTGTGCCAAGGTCCCAAAGTCGGACTTTCGCTATTTTTCGCAAATTTTGGTCACACTTTTCTAGAACTGGGTAGAAGCTGGAGAGGTCTAGTATCTTTTTTTTGAAAATTACCAGTAGGGGTGCATAAAGTAACGAGGGGGATTTTTTAATTTTGCTCCCTAGCTTTCAGGAGATGGGCCCAAACTTGGCATTTTTTGGCCTGTTTGGGCGAAAAGTTTCTAAGTCCCACTTTTACTAGAAATGGCCTAAAAGTCACTAAAAATGGCGTTTTTCGGCCTTGGGGTGGTACCCATATATAGTAAATCGGGGTCCTGAAAACGATGAGCATACTGCGGAGGTCGGTGGATGTGACCCCTGACCCACAGCGCCCACCCACAGTGGGTCTGGTGTGGGTCAAAAATGAAAATCTTCAAAAGTGGTCAAGTTTGGTATCAAATGAAAGCCCTTGGCGAGGCGATCAACTTTTGTCATTATGCCACCCACAAAAAGTGGCCCCACCGACCTGCGGGTGGGTGCCCCACCCACTGTGGGTCCGGTGCAGGTCAAAAATGAAAGTCTTCAAAAGTGGTCAAGTTTTGTATCAAATGAAAGCCCTTGGCGAGGCGATCAACTTTTGTCATTATGCCACCCACAAAAATTGGCCCCACCGACCTGTGGGTGGGTGCCCCACCCACAGTGGGTCCGGTGTGGGTCAAAACTGAAAGTCTTCAAAAGTGGTCAAGTTTGGCATCAAATGAAAGCCCTTGGCGAGGCGATCAACTTTTGTCATTATGCCACCCGCAAAAATTGGCCCCACCGACCTGTGGGTGGGTGCCCCACCCACAGTGGGTCCGGTGTGGGTCAAAAATGAAAGTCTTCAAAAGTGGTCAAGTTTGGTGTCAAATGAAAGCCCTTGGCGAGGCGATCAACTTTTGTCATTATGCCACCCACAAAAAGTGGACCCACCGACCTGCGGGTGGGTGCCCCACCCACTGTGGGTCCGGTGCAGGTCAAAAATGAAAGTATTCAAAAGTGGTCAAGTTTGGTATCAAATGAAAGCCCTTGGCGAGGCGATCAACTTTTGTCATTATGCCACCCACAAAAATTGGCCCCACCGACCTGTGGGTGCCCCTCCCACAGTGGGGTCCGGTGTGGGTCAAAAATGAAAGTCTTCAGAAGTGGTCAAGTTTGGTATCAAATGAAAGCCCTTGGCGAGGTGATCAACTTTTGTCATTATGCCATCCACAAAAAGTGGCCCCACCGACCTGTGGGTGTGTGCCCCACCCACAGTGGGTCCGGTGTGGTCAAAAATGAAAGTCTTCAAAAGTGGTCAAGTTTGGTATCAAATGAAAGCCCTTGGCGGGGTGATCAACTTTTGTCATTATGCCATCCACAAAAAGTGGCCCCACCGACCTGTGTGTGTGCCCCACCCACAGTGGGTCCGGTGTGGGTCAAAAATGAAAGTCTTCAAAAGTGGACAAGTTTGGTGTCAAATGAAAGCCCTTGGCGAGGCGATCAACTTTTGTCATTATGCTACCCACAAAAAGTGGCCCCACCGACCTGTGGGTGGGTGCCCCACCCACAGTGCGTCCGGTGTGGGTCAAAATTAAAGTCTTCAAATGTGGTCATGTTTGGTATCAAATGAAAGCCCATTTGCTCGGATTTGACCTGCCTATTGCATTGTTCAAGCTCCTTATCTGCGTTAGCTCACTGCTGGAAAGGGAACCTTTAAAATGACAGAAGGACAAGTAATAAAAATGCTCCTCTGGAGCATGAAAAAGTAATATGGGTGATGGTGAGGTTGCAAAATCAAGAGAGGACTAGTCTTAAAAATGCTTAATATGGGGCTAGGTTCAAAAATAGAAGAGGACTAGGTTGTGAGCGAATTAATATGGGCACAGCTTCGCCGAACAACCCATATTCGCGGGATTTCACGTTTCGTCTTAGCTTAGAGCTATCAATGTCAGTCAATAAAAAATTTAAACGTTGAATACTCATTGAATATAGCTGTTTGCATGCACTTTAGACTAGCTAGGAATATAAACGTAAATTATCATAATTTTGTTGTGTTGAACTACGGCAGGATCTACTACTAGGAGAAATCTAAGGCTATGCTAAAGCTATTGGTCCAAGTCAGGGGGAAATAGAAGATCGTCGGAGAGTCCTAAATTATTCTTGAATATAAATTTTCCGTATAAATGGATACGTAAATTGCGCAGGTTAGTATAAAGAATTTATCGAAGAAAACATTTGCTAAAATAAAAGTTCGAACAAAACTCGAACACATACCGTAGCTGTAGATTATTTATGAACAATAAACTAAATGTATCGTGGATATGCATAATAATTTACATTTACAAACCGCGAATATGGGTTGTTCGGCGAAGCTGTGCCCATATTAATTCGCTCACAACCTAGTCCTCTTCTATTTTTGAACCTAGCCCCATATTAAGCATTTTTAAGACTAGTCCTCTCTTGATTTTGCAACCTCACCATCACCCATATTACTTTTTCATGCTCCAGAGGAGCATTTTTATTACTTGTATAAAGGTCATTAGCACATGCACTACACGTAATCAGCTGAACCTTTTGTTTGAGCCAAAATCCCTGAACAGTAAACACCTGATAACAGAGAGCAATACAGAGATCCTACTCTTATCTATTGTGTACTCTTGCTATCACTTAATGTCAAGATTTCGCAAACATTCAGGCATATTTTCAGGCCAAGCGCCCAGGTTGATATCTCTAAGCAACTCCATTAGAGTCAGTCCCAGCAGGTTTTCACCGCCTTTCAACAGATGCGGCCACTGTTTGGGCGATTTGGCATTCCAAATCAGATCGCCTCCCCCAAAATACAGAATCTTGGCCGACTCCACCTTAGCCAGTCGCACCAATTCCTCCGCAAATTCTGGACAGCGAGCAGCCTTCAGCTGAAACAAATAACGCCACACCAACGCACCCGTGGACCGATAGCTGTCCCGGGCGCACCACAGTTCCTGCATGATCGCCTTGAATGCCAGACGAAGATTTGGATAGCTGAAGCCGGCAACTGACAACTCACAAGGGTACTGGGTGGATAACGGAGCAGATTTATCGGATTTGATCACCTCAGCATGCGGCCCCAACGGGGGCAGGGGTTTCTGCAGCATGGCGGCTTGAGTCTCGGGCCCAACCAACCGGAAGTAGGGAATAAGCTGGGGATGTAAATCTTCTGGAACATCGACGGTTACAGCATTAGTAGTAGAATTGTCGCATTTAACGACAGACTGTCGGTTCTTGTTGGGGTCGCCGTTACTGTTGCAGGGCGCTTGTGACAGCGAAGAGAATTCTGCTGGATCTGACTTGTACTAAAATAGAAAACAGAAACATAGTTCAAAACTTACACATCGAGTGAAAGTACGCAACAGTTAACAAAGGGTGAGATTGCAACAATACAATTTTTGTAATCATTTCAAATTCTCGAATGCATGAAAATGTATGAAGTCGTCATTTTCCACCATCATCAATTTCCTCAATATTTTGAAAGCAAGTGTTTTTTTGCAAAACTGCCCCTCCATCATTCACAGCAAACCACCAAAGACTAATATCCCAACACGTGTTAGACATAGGAAAAACGGCTGGGAACAGTTTTGAAAGGAGTACAAGAACTAAGGGCTGCAAATCTGGACTAGGTAACGACAACGAGCTAATGCTAACACGCTGTTTTTGTTATACAATGATTTAAGCTAAAAATGACCATTGTTACAAACAATCCAAGGTGAAACCAAAAATCTTTGGAAAATTGGCATAGTTTGGTAAAAATTTGAGCACCCCAAAAACGGAGCAAAAATCCCCAGAGGGGGGACATTTCCGGTTGGGGGAGGTAATTGCGGGGGTTGGGCCGGTCGATTTCAGGGGAAAAATACCCTGTGTTCTGCACTGCTTCAACTTTCTTCTTAACGAGATTTTAACAACCTGAGACGTACATTTTCAGCATCCAAACTGTCCGTCAGAGCCTCGGATAAAAATTTTTCAGTTGCCATCATTGAAGGCAGATCGTCATCCTTTGAACTGGCTTGGTTTACTGGCACAATAACGGAATCCGTAACTGAAGATAGATCATCCCGATCGGTTTGTGTCGCTGTTGATTGTAAGCTGACATTTTTAGGATGCTCCACAATTAGGTTGATAAATGGTAGAGGTTCGGTTTGAACCACTACAGAGGTAGTCCTCTTAACAGAAAAAACTGGTGCCATCCCATTCATAAAGTTTACCCAACGATTCTGAAATCCGAAAAGTTTTTCCGAAACCAGAAAAATGTCAGTTCTGCATCTACGTAGAGCAGACTTGAGGATTGAGCGAGGTTTTTTCCTTATCGGGAGAGGAAACGAAAACTGATCTACAATTTGATCCAACTGATGGCGTACAACGGTTAATTGCCAAATCGCTTTCCACAATTCCGTCGTCAGCGGATTATTCATAATTTTATGTCCCTGCTACTGCAGCTCCCACGATAGTAACTGAAACAAAAAAATGAGCACGAATGAAGATTTCCGCCAAGAATAATAAATAAACGCATAACAAGCAGATAACATTTTTATTCCTGCTGGAGCAGGAATGTATAAAATGAAAGCTAGAGCAGGAATGCATAAAATGAAAACTAATATGTTTTGTGTATAGTGAGTCATTTCTCCATTTAGACGCCCTATCTTCAACACAGGGCTAGCTTAGGTGGATTTTTTGCATTCAGATTATGCAAATTAGGTTTGAACCCTATTTAAGCAGCAAAACTGATAGGTGTTTCAAAAGATTCTCCTAAGTCGCTCCTAAACGCCTAAACGACTTAGGAGAATTGTTAGGAGCGTCTTGGGAACTCCTAAGGCCCAGTTAGCAGCGCTCCTAAGAACGTTTCAAACAAATTCTCCTAAGACGCTCCTATCGGCTCTACTAAGTCTGCTCAAAAGCAATCCTCCTAAAATTCTCAGAAAGCTATTTCTTTGCTTATTTCATTACTTTGTGAAAGTAAGAAAAAGTAGGAATAAAAGTTAGAATTTTTGCAGAGGAAACTTGTAATACACAACTAAATACTAACAAAAGAATGTTCGAAAAATTTTATTTTTAACGGTCTTGCATTTTACCTTTAAAAGTTTTTAAGATCAATATAACAAGCCCTTTCTTTGAATCTGTACATATGCCTCGATAAAAACAGTTAGCAGTTCGGAGGCAATTGTGAGTTTACGCACGATGCATGTAAGAACGAACAAAAATAAGTCTCCATCGAGTGCCGCATCCAACAAAGAGCGGGTTCAAAGGACTAAAAGGCTCAAAGGCGAGCGGGGGGAAGCCTAAAAAACTGGGGGTGGGCCGAGTGAGGACATTGTTGGGCGCGGGCTGCGGGTACCCGCGGGGCGGGGCGGGCCGAAAATTAGTACCCGCAGTGGCCCGCGCGGGCCGATGCGGGCCGATTTTCGCGGAGACAGGGTAAGAAATTTTGAATTTTTTACGAATTCCAACATTAATGGAACTTTTTCTCATTGAAATACATTTTGTCTTTCTTCTCTTCCTTCTCTTCTTCCTTTTCCCACTTCTCTTATCCTTATAATTTCGAACATTTCTCACCATTTTCTGCAGCTAATAGGCGGCACCTTGGTCTGGGTGGACTCGATTTGTTCAAATTAAAAACAAATGTTTGTTAATTTGGTTTGCTCTTGCGGCTTAGGCCTTGTTGCCATAGTCACTTTTAATAGTTATCAATTTATCAGTGTTGGTTGGTTGGTACATACCCTTTAGAGCATCGTAAACGAAGTAGCTCTCAAACTACAGAATTGGAGAGATCGAGTTATTATGATGCTTATAAAGAAACATTCTACTGGCGATATAAAACAAGCAAAGGTATTTTCCAGCTTTTCGACAGGCAGACCAGTACAATTACAGACTCACAGTCTTTAAACGCTTACTTCTCCTTTGACCTGACCATTGAGATTTTTGTGTGTAAACACGTATATAAAAATAGCAAATTTTGGATTTTATTCGTTGCCGCATTTGGCTGATCGATCGTGGAATTCTATGAGCAGGGCGACTTTTCTTTCACTTTAAGGCTGAAGCTACTAACCTTTTGCGGAACGGCAGCTTCCTATATATCAACTAACACTGCTTGAAGCGTTGGTTTCTCCCTCTTCGAGCATTTTCAACTTTTAATATTCATCTAATCCTACATACATAGAATTAATTGAAACTTTTTCAATAGTTTGTTTTGTTCGGCTGGAGGGTTTAACCAACTCAAAACTTTCCATTTTAGCTTCTCATCTACACCTTAAAATTTTTTATTATCTCGAAGAGCATATATATTAATTAACGTTCATGTATATATACTTCATGTACCGCGGGTACCCGTGACCGCGTCCAACGCTGCTAGTCAAGGTCACCCCTGAGGTCGCACCTCAAGAACTAGAGTCAGAGTAGAGTCAAATAGCACATGCCATCGTGAAGTTTAAGACATATCCTCTGTGTAATTAGTTTTGGGCTAGGTTTTCCAGTAGTTTAGGATGACACACCAAACTTCACCAAAATTTTCAAAGTCCCAAAAAATTAGCTGAGAAGCAGCGGGGGGCTACAATAATACAGTCACTAGCCCAGAATTCTTACATAAAAGTCAGTAAAAATTTGAAAAACGCACAACAGCAACTATATGAATGCTTTTGAAAATAAAATCGCGCTTATATGGCAGTTTTTATGGAAAAATCGGCGAATAATCAATGAAAGTAGCAATTATTTAATGCTATGATGCTTGCATAACCTAAATTTAGTTGCGGGCCACCGCGGGTCGAATTTTAATGATGCGGGCAGCGGGCCGGCCCTGTGCGGGCCAAAAATCTGAGTGCGGGCTGCGGGGCGGGTGCGGGCCGCGAATTTCGGCCCGCGTCCAACACTGAGTGAGGAACTTACATCACCAATTCTTGAAGCGTCAGAATCCGTAAGAAAATGTCAAGCATGAAATTTAGTTTAGTTAATCCACCGTTTGCACCAAATGTGGCTAGCCATTTGTTAACCATTTGATTCTTAGCTAATCAAATGGTTAACTAACCATTTTCTAACTATAATCATTGCCTTAGCAGAAACTGCCTTGAACTAGTTAACTTACCAAACGGTCAGTCAATCATATATATACAGTTAGTAATTTTACTTTTATTTTAATTTTAATAATGACCTTGAGGACCTTGAGGCGAGAAATCCCTGAACCAATCAAATTACGCAGCTGCACTCGCTTATCCAATCAACTGCATTAAAACTTTAAAAGACTACACTCACTACTGAGCACATTTCAATGCCATTTATTTATACATGCACATACACATGGGCATCAAAACCACCAGCTTCCTCTGACAATGTTGTCCAATGAATCAAGTTAGTTTGCATATTCACGTTCTTAAGAGTGGCATAATCTCAGCCCTCAATTCTTCCAAAAGGGGGACAGATTTTATGCGTCAGACAAAGATTATTACTGCCCCCTTTGAATTGAAAAAATTACTTAAGTTTAACGTTCAGAACCATTGCAGATTTTTGTTATGCAAATGCAATCACGAATAACAAATTTTATTCCAAGCACCCCTTGCCATAAAAAATTACAAGCTAGATTTGTGTGTTAAGCCCTTAACACTGAAATTTCTAGTTGTAGTTAGGGCCAGCCCAAGATTTAAGGGGGGGTCCATTTTTTGGTTATTTTTTCGAATTTCTCCGATCTCGCTGATTTTTACATATTTTATTGTCCAAACGGTATTATTAACGAGTTTTTAAAATTAAAGTCGTAAGTAATATGGTTATTGAATAATTTCACCACTAATCTCATGTGTTAAACATAGGAAATTAGAAAAGTTGTCACTTTTTCATGTGCGCCAGAGAAATCTCACGAATGGTCAAATGTCCAAGCTTTAATTTCAAACCGATTCAAATTTTAATACTTCAGAAATTCATTAAAATTTTTAAAGACCCAATTTGAAATTCTGATTCCTACAAATCACAGTTTGGAAACATGGAATTAATGATATAAAGCTTGGACGAATCCATTTTTCCATTCGTGAAATTTCTTTGGCGCATGTGAAAAAGTGACAACTTTTCTCAATTTCTTTGTGAATTTCCCATCCTCAAACACATGAGATCATTACTTAAGGGGGGGTCCACTTTAGGGTCATTTTTTCGACCATCTCCGATATTTCTCAGTTTCACATATTTTATTGTCCAAGTGGGATATTTTAGCGAGTTTATAAAATTTAAGTTGGATCTCTTACGGTTGTTGAGAAAATTCACCTCAAAGTAGAGGTATGCATGTGTTAAACATAGGAAATCGAAAAAGTGTCGATTATAATTCTGCACCAAAAAAATCTCGAAGTCGGTGTAAGATACCGGGTAACATTTGGTATCGATTTAAACCTCTAAACAGATACTGTGTCACCGTGGAATTAGAATTTTGAATTAGGCCTTCAAAAAATTTTAATGAATTTTTGAAGTTAGCGAACTGCCGAAAATCGCTAAAATCTGTCGTTTTTGGTGACCAAAAATAGGGTCACTAAGTTTGACTGCATATTATAAAAGCTAGAAGTCCTAACTAAAAATTCTAATTCCACAGTGACACAGTATATGTATAAAGCTTCCAAACGATACCCAATGTTACTTCGAATCTTTTGCCAGTGTCGAGATTTTTTTGGCGCAGAAATTAGTTTTTTCTGCAAAATTGCGAAAATTGCTGATTTTTCGAAAGATGGGCAGTTTACGACCAAGCTATATTGCGAAATTGCATTTTTTGCATTTCAGCATATATATTTATTCATGCCTTAGAATCAATTTGTTGCATGAATTATGCCGACAACTGTGTCCAGTACTTCTCAGTGCGCTGATGGGGAACCTCAGACCCCGAAATTCACAAAACAGCTATTTTTCAAAATTTTCAAAATATGGCATATTATATATCAATCGAAAGCTCTCAGTGCAGGGATGAATTCTTCTCATAGAACTATGGCTCGGAAATGCTTCTTTTTAAGTTAAGCGCTCTTAAATATTTCATTACATCGGGCGGAACAGAGGCCTTGTTTCATCGGAAAATCATTTAAGGAAGCTTCTGATCATGCTTATCTGGCTTGAATCTGTTCGAAAATGTTTTTTTATTAATTGTTTTTAAATGTGCATAACAAAATAAGCTAAATATATGAAGTTGATTTGCGCAAACTTGCTTCAGTTGTCTGCAGCACCCTCATTTTCGCTGATATTCAAATTGTACTCAATGAAAGGCTCATAACTTACGGAGAACTGAACGAAACAACTCAAGATTTAAACTTGAAATGTACGACATATATGGCTAGATTATGTGCGAAAATGAGCGAAATCCGTGAACTAAAAATTTTTCACAATGGACCCCCCCCCCCCCCTTAATAACCTTAAGACTCAATACTTTAATTTTAAACACTCGTTAAAATATACCGTCTGGACACTAAAATAAAAATCAGAGATCGGAGACAGTCGGAAAAATGACCAAAAAATGGACCCCCACTTAATTTCCTCCTGCGGAATAAAAATTAGTTTATTAAAAGTTCAGCTTTTAGTGGTTAACCCTGGCCAAGAACAGGGCTAGCGAACTAGCCACTTCCTAGCAAAGCAAGCGATTAAGTTAACCATATTTGATGCGAGACAGTTAGTAGTTTTCTGGTTAATCAAGGGCTTAGCAGAAAAACCGACCTTTTGTTACCCACATTTGGTGCAAACCGGTAAATGTCGACTAATAACCCAAACGCTAACGTAAACGCCGCCATTTTCCAACACTAATCCGGTGAGCAGCGGAAGTTTTAGCAGCAATTTAAAAGTGAACGGAACAAGACGAATTTATTGGCCAAAATGTAACATTACATCGGAATTACATTAAAATATTTACTAATCACAATAAACAAAACAAACATGCAAACCAACAAAACATTCCAACAGACAGCATAAATAAATATATCCTAGCATAGATTAAAATGATTACATTATATCATGAGACATGTAAAACAAATCTTCCATTGAAAACGTCTAGTGAAATAAATATCAAGTGACCTTGAAATACATAGATTATTTTATATAAATAACAACAATAACATAACGTACAATAAATAATGGGATAGACATCACTAACACAATTATTACAAACAATCTAACCTGTTCCCAGACTCAACAATGTTAACTTGATGTAATAAAAATAAATAAACACACAACTTTAAAAAAGCAACAAGCAACTTTAGCAATCGAGTTTTCAGCAAAATTTAAATGCGATGCAACTGCAGAAACGGTCAGAAATCAAATGGAATCGCAGATTGCCAGCTCGTTGAAAACATTGTTAACACAAGTCACAAAACAAACATCAATGTTAACTAACATTTAAAGCAACAATTGAACAGCTACAACAACAGCGAAAAATCAATCCTTACTAACGTATTTGTGTAGCTCAGTGGTAGGATGCTCGACTGCCAGGCTAGGCTGAACCTTGGTGGTTCGATCCCGCCCGGGACACTTTCCAACGTCGTTTCTCTACTCCTGATTTAACCATTCACGGACGTTCCACTCAGTATGTTCGTTCATTACCTTCTATCAATTTCCAGTTCCATACAAACAAACAAAAGTAGGGGAAACAATCAAGTTTTTTCATTTAGTTTCCGCTCAATGTCTGTTTCAGTTCTTTGAAGACCATGGATCCAATCACCATTTTCTCACAATTAACCACCAGCTTAGTCTGGTCAGCTGGGCTGCCAGCGGACAAGCAGATCAAAACTGGCGACTTGGAAGACAGTGTTTGACCAGAGAAGCAAAGCTAAGCACAAAACAAAATAATAAATTGAAAATTGAAAAATAGCACTAAAGTAACTAAAAGCACCATTTACTGTATAATAAACTAGGGGGCTGGGGTTTTTCTAGGCAAAAATAAGTGGGGGGGGGGGGACGTGGGGGGGGGACGCCCCCCCACTAGTGGGGGGGGGGAAATAAAATGGGCTAAAAATGCCAAAAATACAGTATAAAAAGCCTGTTTTCTACATATACTGCTATAACTAAGCTTAAAAGTGCTCAAAAATTGAGTTTTAGCACCAAAATAGACCATTTTTGACGAAAAAATTCCGGCGAAGCCGGAAAATTTTTGAAAATTTTGACCAAAAATCCTAAAAATTTGGCATTTTCTGGGCACCTTAGGGTGAGTGGGGGGAAGCCCAAAAAAAAAGTGGGGAGGGGAACGAGTGGGGGGGGGGGGGGGAATTGGGCGAGTGGGGGGGGGAACCCAAAAAGTGGGGGGCGCCCCCCACCCCCCCCCCCAGTAAAAAAACCCCAGGGGGGGAAAATGCCCTCGACGGGCAACCAACTTGGTAGAATAGGGAAAGACTTGAATGTTAAATACACGGTGCATGGTTACAACTGAGATTCTGCTGAAGCGGAAAAATGCCGTTTCACAGCGACTAAAATGACAGAAACCAGCTTTGTGCGCCGAATAGGGAATCTACTCGGCGACTAAAATGAAAGAAACCAGCTTTGTGCGCCGAATAGGGAGTCTACTCGGCGACTAAAATGAAAGAAACCAGCTTTGTCGCCGAATAGGGAATTCCCTCCTTCCGCCCTATTCGCGCGAACTTATCGTCTTTCGGGAGGAAATATATAGGTAATTATTCACTTAGGAACTGCAAACGTAAGCATTGCGCTCAATATGTCATTTCCCGTACCGGTTGCGTGGAGGCTAGGGGTGGCGCTAGATTAATTTCTTTTTGAGCTACCTGATCCGTAAATATTTTATGCATACAACCGCTAGCAGGACCAACAGAAAGCAACAATAAGTATATATATATGCAGTTTAAACAATTTGTGGTCGACAGTCCTTGTGCTAAAACATATACAATCAATCGCATTTCATTTTATATAATGTTTGATTGTATCAATTCTCGGCAAGATCAGCACAGAGCACACCTATATATATATATATATATATATATATATATATATATATATATATATATATATATATATATATATATATATATATGCTCTCAATGTTTCTGATAGCACATCGAAGACAGCGTATTTATGTCTGTGAAAACCTTGACTTACGTAAGTGCTTGATAAAACTGTTGTTTTGCATTCTGAAGTAATTCTGCCATTCTGAAACTCTCTCATTATTCAGCAAAGCAACACATAACAGGCTTCAAAGTTCGCGCGAATAGGGCGGAAGGAGGGAATTCCCTATTCGGCGACAAAGCTGGTTTCTTTCATTTTAGTCGCCGAGTAGACTCCCTATTCGGCGCACAAAGCTGGTTTCTTTCATTTTAGTCGCCGAGTAGATTCCCTATTCGGCGCACAAAGCTGGTTTCTGTCATTTTAGTCGCTGAGAAACGGCATTTTTCCGCTTCAGCAGAATCTCAGTTGTAACCATGCACCGTGTATTTAACATTCAAGTCTTTCCCTATTCTACCAAGTTGGTTGCCCGTCGAGGGCATTTTCCCCCTAGTTTCGCTTATTTTTCCGCTGCAGAGAAAATCATGTCAGAGAAGTTGCATATATACACAATGTAAGCAAAGCTAGCTACCGCAAACAGGCTGGATGAAAACGTTCTAGTTCAACTGAATGTATTTGCTGAAACGGAAAAATGTCTGTTAATAGCCTTTTCAGAACTTTATACACGGTGCGTCATCTTATGCTGGAAGGCCACTGTTCATGGCCTCTACCGAACATTATACACGGTGCGTCATCTTAGGCTGGAAGGCCACTGTTCATGGCCTCTACCGAACATTATACACGGAGCGTTATCTTAGGCTGGAAGGCCACTGTTCATGGCCTTTTCAGAACTTTTTACACGGTGCGTCATCTTAGGCTGGAAGGCCATTGTTCATGGCCTCTACAGAACATTATACACGGAGCGTTATCTTAGGCTGGAAGGCCACTGTTCATGGCCTTTTCAGAACTTTTTACACGGTGCGTCATCTTAGGCTGGAAGGCCATTGTTCATGGCCTCTACAGAACATTATACACGGAGCGTTATCTTAGGCTGGAAGGCCACTGTTCATGGCCTTTTCAGAACTTTTTACACGGTGCGTCATCTTAGGCTGGAAGGCCACTGTTCATGGCCTCTACAGAACATTATACACGGAGCGTTATCTTAGACTGGAAGGCCACTGTTCATGGCCTTTTCAGAACTTTTTACACGATGCGTTATCTTAGGCAGGAAGGCTATTTTAAAAGCCAACCAGCACCGTAACCTTGGATATGCAGTTATATATACATGACAAAAGTTGCTCTGCTCATTTTGGGCTTTCATTTAAAACCAAATTTGACAACTTTTGAAAATTTTGATTTTAGACCAATTAGGACCCCTTGCCAGGGCGCCACAGGTCGCTAGAGACCAATTTGGAGGGGTCCTCCAATGAGATAAAATTAGTAAATTTATAATCGATATACGTACCGTGCTTTCTCTTCGTTAAAATGTTAAAATGTTCGCCTCACCAAGGGCTTTCATTTGATACTAAACTTGAAAACTTTTCAAAAAACTCGATTTTGGACCGGTCCGGACCCTGGTTACGGCGCCACAGGCCGCTGGGTCCACTTTGGAGGGGTCCACCGATGACAAAAAATGTTCGCCTCACCAAGGGCTTTCATTTGATAGCAAACTTGGAAATTCATTTAAAAAACCGATTTTTGACCAGTCCGGACCCTGGTCAGGGCACCACAGGCCGCTGGGTCCACTTTGGAGGGGTCCTCCAATGACAAAAAATGTTCGCCTCACCAAGGGCTTTCATTTGATACCCCACTTAGCCACTTTTGGAAAATTCGATTTTTGGGCATTTTGGACCGGTCCGGAGCCTGGTCAGGGCGCCACAGGCCGCTGGATCCACTTTGGAGGGCAGGGGCGGATCCAGGAAGGGGGCGGGGGGGGGCGGCCGCCCCCGTCGCGATTCGAAGGTAGGAAAAATTAAGGAGAGAAAGAGGAAAAAGGGCAAAAAAACAAAAAATTTCGCGCCTTCGGCGCGAATTTTCAACTTTTTAACCGCATATTTATTGCATTTGTGAAGAAAAAGGTTGAAATGCATCCGATTTTTCGGCGAAAATAATAATTTTTGCCCCAAAATGCCAAGAATTTAAAAAATTTGTTCAGTTCTTCAGTATAAAAAAATTAAAGATCCGAAGACCGATTTTATTGCAAAAACAAAAAATTTCTTCAACTTCTGGGGGGCTCCGCCCCCCAGACCCCCGCTAGACAAATGTTACCGCCCCCCCCCCGTCACGAAATCCTGGATCCGCCAGTGTTGGAGGGGTCCTCCAATGACAAAAAATGTTCGCCTCACCAAGGGCTTTCATTTGATACCAGACTTGGCCACTTTTGGAAAAATCGATTTTTGGCCATTTTGGACCGGTCCGGACCCTGGTCAGGGCGCCACAGGCCGCTGGGTCCACTTTGCAGGGGTCCTCCAATGACAAAAAATGTTCGCCTCACCAAGGGCTTTCATTTGATACCAGACTTGGCCACTTTTGGAAAAATCGATTTTTGGCCATTTTGGACCGGTCCGGACCCTGGTCAGGGCGCCACAGGCCGCTGGGTCCACTTTGGAGGGGTCCTCCAATGACAAAAAATATTCGCCTCACCAAGGGCTTTCATTTGATACCAAACTTGGTCACTTTTGGAAAAATCGATTTTTGGCCATTTTGGACCCGGTCCCCGGTCCGGATCCCTGGCCAGGGCGCCACAGGGGTCCGGGCGAAACCTACTATAGCCTACGCTGTAGTGCTCCCGCACCCCACCCCAAACCCCAAATAAGAGAGACCTGCTCACTGTAGATATTTCTGTAGAAGAGGTTAAAGTTGGAGTTGCGACACGGTAGGGCCCACCACCATCAGGGTGCCCCCCAGCCACATGGATAGGTCCTAGAGCGAAACTAATGGGCCATTTAGATTCACCATATAGGGGTTCCTATTCGAATACGAAACCTCAGCCCAGCAGCTCTTATGTATAGAGCTGCCTACTCCGTAGGCCCAGACCCCCCCTTTTACACACTAACTTTTGACCCCTGGCCAGGGCGCCACAAACCACCGAGCAGCACCATCTCACTTCCCGGAGCCCTTCACCCTTGGGCCATGCCACATGAGCCATATGAGAGCCCGGCTTCGCTCGCTCCGTTCTATTTCGAAGTGCAATTATTTTCGGACTTAGTTTTTTTTTGGGGGTCACCTGGGGGGTCCCCACCGGGGGGGTTGGGCCATCTGGGGGGTCCGGGAACCGCGGAAAGTAATTTCCCCTGAATTGCGGAACTTTTTGTACAAAAAAACCTAAAATAGTACAGCTCTGAAGGGTCTTCCGACCTGCACCCCTGGGGGGAAAAATGGAGAGAAACGCGACCTGCGCGGGGGGCCAATTTTCATATCTCAAGATCTACCCGGCCGATCCGGCTGAAATTTTCACAGCATGTACCCCTGCCCACAGGCTCTTCACACACCAAGTTTGAGCCCGATCGGTCCACTCCTCCGCTGCCACAGGCCAAACAATGTCCAGATTATACACATTGCGTCAAATTTTGCCTATTCTAGGGGGAGCGCTAACGCGCTCCCCCTATTTCTGGCTAATTGTCAAAAATTTTTTGACTGCAGTGAACAGGCTATTGAAATCACTTTATTATTTTGGAAAAATTTTCACCTATGTACGAATTACATCTTAGCAGCAGATATGCGTTTTTTGATCTTTCATGAGTCCGAATTCTGCTCAATTCAATTCAAACATAAAAGAAAAACCAGAAAAGCTGAGGAAAGTTACAAACCTTAGACTCCCCGGCAGGCCCACTAATCTGTATGACATTTGCCGTTTCATAGACAGGTCGACAGAGCAGATGCGGTTCCAGACTGAGACCAGACTTCAGCTTAATAGTCGCAGTGGACTCGTTCATGCCAGATAGGCGACCTGAAAAAATACGAAATTTAGAATAGCCAAAAAATAAACTTCAATCAAATAATTAAAGCGGGGCAAAGTAATTTAAAATTTTAACATAAACAAATAAATTATTTAAATTTTAAAATAAATTTAATACAATTTAAAAATAACCCACTCTTTGTTTGCAACTTCCCAACTCAAACTACATTTTATCTAGCTTAGCTTTCACTGATAAATTCCTCCACTGATAGACGGAAAAATCTCCAAACACGGGCTATCAAAATTAAATATTATCTAAGCTTAAAAATTTAATATTTTATTTCTGAACCATTTTCATAGTACAAACCCTGTAGCGACTGAAAATGTTCATAGGCCATACGAACAGGCTCCAACTGTTCACCCACAGGTGCGGTGAGGCGCACCCAGTGTCGAGAGGAGCCGCTTTCACCAATCACCAGTTCAAATTCCACTGGCTGCGTACTGTCACCAAAATCGATGCCCATAACGGCCGAATGGGACATCCCACCTTCCAGAAGGGCAATCTCAGAAAACGGGGACAGTTCCATGCCTGATTGCAGTTTCTGCAATAAAAACCAAAAATAAAAACCAGAACAGACTAACAAAATACCGCAAAAATAGAAAAAAAATGTTACAAAAAATTAAAAATTAAAAAATCAATTACAAATTTGAAATGTCAATCATTGGATCTTAGTTTCTACCTAATGATTGATAAATACCTATATGCAATAAGCTGGCAGTATTTGCCACATTATTGCACAACCAAAAATAAACATTCAAACAGTGTAATCAACGAAATATGCCATTTTCTGTGCATTTTTCTAGCAGCTATATGAACAAAAGTGAGTAACACCTACACTGTCACCCAGACGAATATTCTGCAACGGCTTATCGCCATGATTGGTGAACTGCAGCTCTATAGAGCACATGCGACTAGAATACAGACTGGGACTTCGAGTGAACCGATAGTTGACGCCCAGACACTGGCCGCTGACTCGATTCAGCAGTTCGCGAGTGGAACTGGGAATGTACTGGGCCGGTGCTGTTTCCTGAAGAAAATAAAACAGAAAAAGGATAAAACCATAACGGGGAGTTCCACCCTCAAACCTGAAACAATATTTCTCTACGCTATTTCTATCTAAAAAACTAAACACAAAAATTAAACACGTTCTTTTGCACCACAACTATATACGTCATGTTCGTCTCCCCCCCCCAAGCAAACAACTTATAAGGAAAAGAAGAAAAGGATGGATGAAGAATTAGCGCTTATACGTGTAAGTCGAGTTTTACAGTAAAAAATGTACGATTTCTTACAGTAAGTACTGCCTGGGCCGGCTTCTTGCTGCCACCAGCTTGTGCGGGAACAGCTCCGGCAAAAGCCGAAGGGATCAGTGGCTGGGCCGGCATGAGAGGCGGCGCCATGGCAGTCGAGTCCCCAGACGCTCCGCCGGGAGGGTCATCGACTGAAACAGAAAAAAGCTCGGAAAACTGAAGCAAAGAAAGGCAGATCTGCCATGAAGGAATGAAGGAATAAACAGTACAATCAAATTGGCTACAGGCATGGGCGTATCCAGGCGAGAGGTTTTGGGCGTTGTAACCCTTTCCTTATGGGCTGTATTTTATCAATAATCCACAAATAGAGAAAATAGTCAGTGCGCAGACTTACATCCAAGATCAAGCAGTAGATCCAG
Source organism: Trissonchulus latispiculum (assembly GCA_030248195.1). Lineage (NCBI taxonomy): Eukaryota > Metazoa > Nematoda > Enoplea > Enoplida > Ironidae > Trissonchulus > Trissonchulus latispiculum. The sequence continues at coordinate 15,998 of JASAND010029472.1, read as the reverse complement.
ATTTTTTGATTTGGTAGGCTTCGATTCCTGAAAGACGCAAAATAATACACGTAATCCAAAACGAAATAGCCAGGAAACTACAAACTATGTCTAAACTATCAACAAATGAAGAAGAACATATGTTAGCCCTGCATGAAAACAGTACCAGTGCCAAATATAACAATACATGCTGGGCTTATATTCTGGTGGAATGGGAGGCCCTCCAAAAAGCCCCCCCAAAGAAAAATCCCTAGAATAAGCCCAGAACATGGCAAGACTTATCCTACTGAACCCAAAAACGGCCTCCACCACCCGCCCCGGCCCCAAAAAAGTGGGTGCCCTTTTTGGAACCAAATTTTGCCCTGGAAAATCGCTCAGATAATATTTTCAAAACATTCCGGCTTCGCCCGAGACTTTTACTCAGTTTTTGCCTTTTAGCACTAAATCCGCTGATTTTTTTGCACCAAAAACCATCTTTTTCGGCGAATACAATAAAATTTTGGCCCTCCAAGAATATTCCCTAGAATAAGCCCAGCATGCAGCTGAATCAGCAGAGAGGAACTGTGGAATGCAATCCTGCTTTAGAATTCTTAGGCCCTCATCGCAGCGAGTTAAACGAGTTACGAGTAAAAATTAACGCAATCCTGTTCGCAGACAGGGTCAAACGGCAGCTATAACTGTTTCCTTTAACTCGCCTGTAGGGTTAGACGAGTTAAAATGTTTAACTCTGCTCTTTTATCTTCTGCTCTTTTATCTTTCGCGCCAAAAGGACCTTAGAAACCCACAAAGAATTGGCCTAAAATGGTATCACCGTTTTCACATAATGCGTACATTTTATAGGAATAAGTTAAGTTTCGTACCAACTTTTTTATTTTCCTTTTATATATATATATATACATATATACATACAAACGTAGACGATAAAAGTATTACTCGCTTCGCTACGCAAAAACTGAATGCGCTTTACCTTCTGTTTAGCAGGCTGTCCTTTACTGCTGGCTGCCGGTTTGCCCTGCGGCTTCTTTCCAGCACCAGTGGGACGGGTGGGGGGAGGTGGTGGAGGCGGGACTTCTTCCTCACTACTCTCTTCCTCCTCCTCTTCCTCGCTAGTCTCTTCGTCGCTTCCGCTGCTCGCCTGATGACGCTGCTGTTGCGCCGCTGCAGCAGCCGAAGGCAGTCGATCCGATTTTTTCACCGATTTTTGCTGTCGAGTCGGCGCTTCGTCTTCCTCTTCTTCTTCTTCCGAACTTTCTTCTTCATCTGAAAATTCAAAATTTTAAATTTCAATTAAATTGGAAAACAGAATTTTTTATTTAATTATCAAGACAGAACAAAATGTTCATAATTTATTGTTAGTACCTGACTGAAATGAAGACAGACAAAAATGTGTATGGGTAGCCGTTATTTGAACCCGTAATCTTTCGCATTACGATAGAGCACTCGGTGAAGCTATCTCACAGACATACCCATACCAAGACTGTTAGAGAGTTCACGTATCAGTTTAATTAAAGCATAATGTTAAAGTAAAAAATAAGAAGTTTTAGCAAAAAAGTATATTACTTTAAATTTTGGATTCGGCAAATGCAATAGAAAACTGAAAAATGCTAGTTGAGCAAGCAGAAATCGATGTAATATTTTACCATAGTGTTTTACCAAAAATAAAAATCAATAATTGAGTAAAAGCAAAAAATTAGGTAATAAATTCGGAAAAAATTTAGAAATATCTACCTTCTTCAGAAGATTCCTCATCTTCCTCAGTTTCCGATTCCTCTTCCTCTTCTTCATCTTCATCTTCCTCTTCTTCCTCCGAGGACTCGGAATAGAATCCTTTTTCCTTTTTCGCTTTCGTTTTACCGGCCCCGCCAGAGGCCGAGCCAGGCAGGGAACTGTGCCCCAGGGCATTTGCAAGGGCACCCCCAGCGGTATGGACACCACCGAATGGGGCGCCCATAATCGGTGGGGTGCCCAGCCCAGCTGTCGGCTTTGATTCCATCAGCTGTGGAGTGGGAAAGGCGGGCACATTGCGGACTTTGGGATCCGGTGCCTCGTCAGGGAACGTGGGCAGTTCCTTGTACTCCTGACAGCGCTGATTCAAGTAGTGTGATAGAGTGCTCAGTTGAAACTGGTCTCGAGCTGAAAAGAAAATATATCAATAAAAATAAGAACAAATAGATTTTCCAAAAATAGTGGTCCGACCAAATACACAGAACGGCTTCGTTGATAAGTACTATCTCGGCTTCCATTGATTGATTTTAAGATAAGCCTGTATTTTAGTTTACTAAGAATTAGCCAACAGCTCGTCCAATCGTCACAAGTTACAATCAATTATTGATTAGAATCAATTAACAATTTGTATAAGTTAGGAGGGGACCGAATTATGACTACACGCAACAACAGTAAACTGCAAAAATACATGAACACTAAACAAGACTGCAGCAAAGATTCTACGTTCGCCAGTACGTACTAAGCAAAGTATTTACAAACATTAAGCAAAGGCTTGATTTGCCACGAAGCGCCAGATTAAAAAGCTCACTTTTAAAGTGTGACTCCAGCAGGGGAGCGGGCTTGGGTGCCAGAAAAATGGTCTTGGCAAACTTGGACAGTTTATGCTCTTTGGGGCCCATGACCATAGCTTTGAGGAAACGAGCTCGATCCCGCAGATCATAGCTCTGATCGTAGCGAGCCAGCATAAAGACATACTGAACCAGAAGCTGGCACTGTTCCGGATTGGTTAGCAACAGCTTTACTGACAGATTGATCACTTGCATTTTCACAATTTCTTCCTAGAATAGTACAATAATGAAAATCCGGAAATTGAAAACAAACAACACTACTTCTATCGTCGGCGTCCCGTGCTTGGAATTTCAGGAAGGGAGATTTAATTTCCAATGTTAAGGAAGAAGGGATGAATAATTAAAAACCTTAAATTAACAAGAGTCAGCTGAAAGTTACGTAATATTGAAAATACTTGAAGAAAAATGCATTGTATGGTTTTCCACGACCAAAAATGATGACATTTTATTTACTTCGTGAATAAAATTTTTGGCCAACTTTCGCAGCACATCCGGGGCAATGTTGGGCACACGCTCACAGTACTCTCCGATGAGCCAGGTGATGGAAGCCCGAGCCAGCGGAACCTGAATCTTGTCAATCAGTCGAGCCATATGCACGATTATGTCCCGATGCTCAGAAGGCTGAAATGGGAACATGCGCAAATTAGCGGTTGAAATATGGTACAGTAACTTTCAGCTATAAATAACTGTAGTTTTCGCAAAGTTCACCTTTACCGCGAACTTCACGAGAGGTAGCGATCTTCGTCAAATTTGGCGAATCTCAAAGATTTTTCCAGAAAAATTATACTTTACCGAAGTTCAGCTCAACAAGCTTCCCATAAAATCAGTTTAGCAAGAAAGGCATTTTCAGGCGGAGAGTTAGAAGAGAGAAAGTAGTGACAATTCTTTGTGCACGGGATTAAAAGAGTTAAACAGTTCGTCTTGAACCCACGCAAGAAAATATTACCTGCATTTGCAACAGCTTCTTGATGACTACAACGCTTTGGGCCACCACTGTCTCTGAAAGCAGCAAAACAATTTGCCATTAAATGACGGTCCAAAAACAAGAGCAAAGTTAAACCAGAAAACATATCCTCCAACATTATTTAGATGAAAATATTTTAGTTTACGACTGCACCTTCCACTGTCAATCTTGGGGCCTTTTCAAGAAAGGTGAGGGTAGCATTAATATTAACTCAAATCTTTTCAAGAAAGAGTTAAAAAGAGAAAAGTCAAGCTTTACCGGAGTTAAACGAGTAAAAAGAGTTAACTTTAATTCTACTCTACTCTAACTTTCTTGAAAAGGCCCAAGCACATGAACCTGGACAAACAGTACTGGTTGGTTAGCTTTGGCACACTTACATGTCTTCAGTAGAAAATGAGCAAGGACGATGCCCAAGGGCTCTCCCTGTTTCGAACTAAGGCATCTTCAGCACGCCATGCCTTTTTTCATTACATTATTTCCTTATTACAAAAGTCTTCAGAAAGCTTGATGGAGACTTTGCGACCAAAACACACCGCACAAAAGTGCAATATACCAGTTACACGTACAATTTTCGTACATCACTTCATGAAAAAATTGCAAAAACTAAGTCAGAAAAGAGTATCCGTGAAGACAGAAGAGCTAACTGTGACCGCTAAGACTTACCATTTTTAAATGACATCAAATTGACCAGTCCAGACAGACAAACATCTGTGACTTCTTTGATGTTAGAGGCACAGCGACCAATAGCATCAATGGTTGCAGCAGCAAATTCCTTGTCATGCGTGGAAACGTACGTCTGAAATAACAAAAAGTATAAGCAGGTAGGTAGGTAGGTAGAATTCACTTCCCGCCCGCTAGCTGGTGAGCTGTCGCGAGGCCTCTCCATAGAGACAACCAAGGTGAATAACTCCGACTGCGTCGGGGATATCCACATTGGATGTAGGAAGCTTTATACCAGAGAGTCACCCCCACACTTTTATGTGCCGGCAAGCTGGACAAACCATTGAAGTCAGCACAGAAGGCTAAACATTGGCACCTAGTGAGGTGTACCGGTGTGGTCACCTCACTGAGGCGGTACTGACCTGTCCTGGTCGACCTCCGACCGTCCTTACTCATCCTCGAAGGTGTCACCAGATAGCGGGTTGGCATACCTGAAGTAAGTGATGTTGTTGTCAGCAGGGTCTGGCATCCTGTCCCTGCTGACTGGTCGGGTTTTACCTATTTCCTGTCTCCTGTGGTAGTGTAAGCAAATATGATTGGTAACCCAAGGTCTGTCCCGTGCCTTTTTACTAGAGACAAGGCGTGATATCAGGCTATCAATTAGTTCTCCACTGGTTCTTTTCCGGTCTGTCCGTCTTCGTCAGCAGTGATATGCCCTATCTGCTCCTATATATCTGTAATATGCACAGCGGGGACGGGAGAATTTTGAATTTTGCAGAGTGGAACCATAATCACACCCCCACGAGTAAAGCCCACAATTCGAGCTGGAAGCTCAAAATTTTCCTAAAAGCCTAAGAGAATCCCCCGGGAGCTGGGGTCGTTTGTCCAATGGGTATAAGAGCTCAATAGCGCTGGGGGACAGGCACAGGACCCTCCCATATTTTGATTGATTCGTGCCTCTGGCACGGAACTCCTCCCATTATATAGATAATTTTGGCCCAGAGTGAGGGGGAGAGTTGGGGATCGGGAACGTAAGAGAGGTTCAGTGATTATCAGGGACCACAATCACCGAAGCCTGTCTTACCGGGATAACACTATGTACTGGTGGGCTTCAGTACATAGTGGGGCCTACACCGTAAGTAGCCAGAGACCTCATTGAGACCCCTGGCTACAGGCGTAAGGAGCCGCTGTCAGGGCCCAGCCTCAGTTTGTCTTCATTGGCCGGATACCATATTGCCCGATATCAATATGGCGTCCTTGCATTCGCATAAGCAAGACCCTCCTGGTGGCGGAAGCTCGCCGCCAGATCAATGCGCCGAAACGCATTGACCCCTCACCAAAAGTATATGCAAAATACTGAAAAAAATAATTTCCAAAAAAAGAAAAAAGAACGGTCGTGAGGAGGGTTCGTCATGACAAATTTTCTGAAAAGGCGGAAACTCGCAAACGTTCATCTTCAGAGCATGATGTATTGTCTCAAGACATGTAATTAATTAATATGGTGTCAATTAACTGGGCTTTTTCTAGGCGAAACAAGTGAGGGCGGGGAAGTGGGGACACGCCCCTTCCCCAACCCTAGTGGGGGGGGCCAAAACGTGGGAGGAAACCAAAGTGGTCTAAAACTGCCAAAAATGCCGTAAAAATAGCCTGTTTTCTACATACTAAAAAGTGCTCAAAAATTGAGTACCAAAATAAACAATTTTTGACAAAAAATTCCGGCGGAGCCGAATCCTTACATCAAAAAATCCTTAAAATTTGGCATTTTCTAGGCACCTTATAGTGAGTGGGGGGAGCCCAAAACAGTGGGGGTGAGAGAGAGACCCAAACAAGCCTAAAGAAAAACCCAGTTTAATAAATTAAATACTTATTTAATATGGTGCAATTATTTATAACAATGGCTAAACTAAGACAATAAAAGCACATTGGAAACACCGTTTTGCTGCGTGTATATACGTTACCTGAAATTCTCTCAGGATTACTGAAATGTTGGACTGGGTTGCCAGATTTGTCAAAATTTCCAGCTATAAACAGAAAAAGACGAAATCGCGTATCACAGAATAGAGACCAAAAATCGCAATGAAGGAATTACTAGTAGGCATCAGTCTACTAATGTTTTGACAAGCAAATTTAAATGAAAAAATCGATAGAAAGCATTTTTTTCGATTTTTTCAATCGAGAAAGATTTTTGATAAAAATGCTTGTTCAGTTGTCACCACGAACATACTACACTATTAGAATATCTTTCAACCGACAAAAGATTTTTTGATAAAGAATTGTTTGGTTCAGTTGAAACCATGAAAATACCACACTATTAGAATATGTTTGAACAGTTTGACAAAACCACAAGGCATTCAAACAGCCAATGCCATCGACAAGAAGCTATTTTGTCAACAAGAAAAACCTTATAGAATAGAAACAGAGTGAAACCGTGAAACATCTGTGGAAAAAACCGCAAAATTCCATCTGAAAACTAGAACCAAAAATCATACCTTCAGCAATTTAATGTGAGTAGCATCGCTGGAGCGAACAAAAAAGCTTTTCAGAAATGGTTCAAACATGTTCTGTAACAAAAAATTACTTGAAATAAAGTATATACGTATACAAAAACACGCACACAGTCTTAAGCTAAACTGGGGTCTTACGAAAATGAGCTGGAAGTACGCCACCCCCTCCCCACTTGGTACAGCTCGTGAAAGGTGTCTATCGGTTAAAACCATCTGAAGTTGACCAATCCCATGCAAAATGAATTTAGATCTCTTCGGCTTCAGGTCCCGAGCAAGATAATCCAGACATTATTAGCTTTCAATTACTGTCATAAAACGCACCGGTGGTACTCACAGAGTACCAGAGTAAAGGTTTTGCGATCTAAAATATTGCAGTTTGGAGGCAGTCAGGAGCCTATGTATGACGTACAGAAGGTCCGAGCCTTACTCAATCCCTCCATTTTTGGGACCCAAAGAAATTTCGTTTCAAGGTAAATTTTGGCAGTTTTAGTAAAAAGTTTGCCCCTTTTCAAAAGCCTGCATTACCGCAGGTTCCGACCACTCCTCGTCAAAATCGTCGATGCGATTCTGGGGCAGGACAACAAACACACACTGCAATGAGGGGCGCATCCAGAATTTCAAAAAAGGACGGGGGTCCAACCGGAAAGGGGGTAGTCCATCCTGGATCTAATTATTTCCAAAAAATTGTCAAATGTGCGCCAAAATTTCCGAAAAGGCAGGAACGGAGTCCCTGGACGCCCCCTTCCCCTGGAGATGCCCCTGACTGCACAGTTTAGCTGCTTCTTTTCTGACCGCATTCTGACAGAGTACAGAGTTTTAACTACACGCATCGACTCGAAAAGTTAAAGGGTAGATAAGTTAATACTAAACCAACAGATACAGAACAAAAGGCTTGTAAAACACAGAAACCCCATTAGTAAAATTGAGAATGACCAGCTATGTTGCATACGCTTACGTTACGCCTTGGCCCTTCTAAACTATATTTACAACAATTATAAAGCAACTTAACAAAATTATTAAACACCAATTAATTAGAGTTAAAACCCAAAGTAAAAGTGGCATGCAGAACAACATCAAAGGTCAGGTCTAGTAGTACTGGCAGCAGTTTATTTTTCAAACTTGACAAGTGTTTTCTTTCGTGTGCGATGGAGCCACTCTGGTTGGTTACCACAGAAACAACGTCACTCCAACAATGGCTAGGATCGCTCTTGAGGATCGACTTAGGTGGTGATAATTATGTCACCCTTAAATCAAAATCTGGCTGGCGATCGGAAAAGCAGAAGTACACAACTACCTAACTACACTGGGGCTTTTCTAGGCAAAAAAGTGGGGGGGAGGTCCAAAAGTGGAGGGAATAAAGTGGGCTAAAATGCTGAAAATACAGTATAAATAGCCTGTTTTCCACATAACTGCTATAACAAAGCTTAAAAGTGCTTAAAAATTAAGTTTTAGCACCAAAAACACGATTTTTGACCAAAAACTTCCTGCGAAGTCGGAAAATGTTTGAAAATTTTGACCAAAAATCCTAAACATTTGGCATTTTCTGGGCACCTTAGGGTGAGTGTGGGGGGAGGGAAACCCAAAAAAGTGGGGAGGGGAACGAGTGGGGGGGGGGGGGGCAAAAATTTGGGGGCGCCCCCCCCCCAGTAAAAAACCCCAGCTATATGTGCAAAAAATCAGATCTGACTTTGCTGTTTTTTTTGGACCAAAAACTTTTCTTCGTCATTTCAACATCACAAAAACATGCAAAAAACACCAAACGCCAGATAAAAACCACCACAGCCAAAGTGACAAACACGAAAAAAGGGGTCACATCTCTCCATCAACTATGAACGAAGTCCACTAGTCTAAACACATCCCTGTGCTGTTTGTGCAATGGGTGAGATTTAGCAATATAGCTAGCCTAAAGCCTTCTAAGCCAAAAAGCCAAACGCTAAACTATAAACTGAGCAAAAGCTGACAATTTTAAAGGACAAATTGTTAAATTTCTTAAATAATCGTATGGAAACCAAGTCCACAATAGATTAAAAAATCTGCCTTCAAAAGAACAAACTTCTCAAAAAATTATGTAAACAAGAACTAAAAAACAGCTACGCACTCTAGAAAATAATTTCCTCTAGCAGAAAAACAGACTGCATCTACGCCCAGCAGCGAAACAGCGAGTGTGGGCTAAGGGAGAAACATGTGAATTTGGGTTTTGGGGGGGAAGCATACCACTTTACTTTGCTAATAAGATACTGTACCCGCCGATGTGCCGATATTGTGGCAATGTTAGTCAAGACCACCGACTGAACCTCGCGATGACTTCGCAGCAGTCGAATTAGAGCCCGTGCAATCAGGCTAATCTCGGTCTTGGGTGCCAAATAGTAGTAGAGCTGTGCCACGGCCAAAACGACCTGAAAGAAAAAATGCAAAAAACTTAATACACAAAAATGCACTGAGCAAACCAAACCGACTACAATTCATAATCCTAACACTAAAACTAATATGAATCCTAAAACGGGGAATATCCCCAGTTTTTAGACAATGGTAAGCAAATCGGTTATTAACTTCTTCACTTGTGATCGTTAGGAGATTCCTATTAATCTGGTAACTTTTAACTAATTTCCTTCATCCATGTTACATCAGTGTTTATTCAGTCTAATGCAATCACAAAATTTTACAACCACCTACGGCCGCATTTCTGCTCTGAAACAGGGGTTTGACAGCCTTCAGCAGGTTCCTCAGATCCGGGTCCACCTCCACCTTTTCTGGTTTCGGGTGTTGTTTTTTATTGGCGGAGCGTTTCTTCCGCTCTCCACTCTCATCGCTGTCAGCCTCACTGTCCTCCTCGTCCTCAGAGCTATAGAAATTGGCGTCCGCCAATTTGTCATCATCATCATCCTAAAAATCAAACAAATTATATAAAGGTTTTAACAAAAAACGTTAACCACGAAAAAACAAGAAATTGGCCGTCTTCCGCTCTAGAATTCTGCTCAAAATTGGAAGGGTGAAAGGCTAAGGCAAACGCAAATGTGAGAGGTGCCTAGTTTCTTTGACACCTCTTCCATTTTCGTTCGTGTTTCCCAATAAACAAGTTTCTCCAAAACGCGTGTACATACAGTATTGGCCAAAATAAATTGCCGTGTCACTGTGACAATTATCATGAATTTCAATGACATTTCAATGAAATTTGCAATGAGTTTGTCACTGCCATACTATGATATATGTAAGAGACACGGCAATTTATTTTGGCCCTATAAAAATTGGTAAAATTGGCAAAATTTATTACCCCAGCATTGGGATCCACAAACTGTGTACGGGCATAGCGAGTCAGCATGTTCAGTATGGTGATCTGCCCCCACTCATCCACATCCACAACCAGAGTGCACAGTTTACGATAGTGATTATGAATCAGATCAATGCGTTCCGGGCAGACCTCTTCAAAGGCATAGACCGCACTGCCCACCACCAACTGGACAAATAAAAACAAAGTTTTGAAATGTGTATAATTAGTAAAGCAAAATTAGTTGCTATGCTTATTTCAGTGCCCCCCCCCCTATTTTCTGAGAGGTGCCCAGAAAAAGCCAAAAGTGTAGTTTTCAAAAATTTGCTCGCCCAATTTCTTTCGTTTAAAGTTAAAATTAGAGTCGTATATAGATGAATACTCCAGTTATCCATGCCAAGACTACCTATTACTTACCACAATGATGTTTCTGAAGGGGGAACCCAACCCAAATAAAAACTCCCAATTCGTAATAGCAAAATAATCTCGGTAAAACAACCCAGTTTCTCACACATTTTGAAAACCAACTTACAGTAGTTCTGTCAGCCAACAAATGATCAATAACCGAAATCAGTTCATCTTTCTGGTCTGGATCCAATCTGAAATTATAAAAAAACTGGAAACAAAAAATATTTATTAAAAACAACCTACTCAAAATCAAATTAATCAATACATGCAAGCTTGGTATCATAAATTTAGACAAACAACCCAGCAGGCAGGTTTCATCCAGTCGTATTCAAATTGTTGCAATCTGACCTAATACAAATCCTATGTAATAATTTATAGGAACAAGTTAAGCTTCAGTTCAGTATGTAATTAACTGATAAAAACGGAAGCACTAACGAGTAAAGCTTTGGAATGGCATGAGCGGCAGTCTTGCGCACATAGGGTGACATGTCACGCATGGACTCCTTTATGGCAAGCATCATGATGGGAACAATCATGGGCACACGAATGCTGGACAGGACGCGCAGTGCACTGGCACGAATCAGCTGATTAGGATCCTGAAAATATAATTAAAAAGCAAATTTGAATATTTTCTTCTGTAGAGGTCGACACGACATTGGACTATGACGCAATTATGCTTGTAAATGGGAGCGACATTATCAAACCGAAGGTAAATTATGTGAATCACCAATATAGAGAAATGCAACTGCATATCAGAGATTGGGGCTCCTAAACTGTGCAACACCAAAATTCCAAAAACCCAAAAAATTCTTCCTGGTATCTTAAGTATACGTATACAATAAATTAAATTCTCTTAAACATAGAATAAACATAACAACCGTGATAGAATAAACCCAACCGTCTTTAACCGTGATTAAGACTAAGATGACTTTTCCAGTTTACTTTTAGAGCTCGTTGAAATGTACTGATGGAAAGCAGTGCCAAGTCTTGCTGTTCTTCCGCATAGCGACTGAGATAAACATATACCAGTTTTTTCAGCTGAAAAGAATAATAACATTGTATTAGGGATCGACCGGAATTCCGGTTCCGGTTCCGGTTCCGGTACTTTTTGGTTCCGGTTCCGGTTCCGGTTTTTGAAAACGTACCGGAACCGGAACCAATTTTAGCCTATTATCAAAAGCAAAATTTTATTAAAATTTTCAAAAATTTTATCAAACTTCTTTAAAACTTTTTGAAAAAACTGCGATTCTCCTATAACCAGAATATTATTTATACAAAAATTTTCGCCTGCGGCGCTATTGCATTATATATATATATATATATATATATACTTAGAACGTTTTGAATTTGTAATAATAATGTCTAATGTATCCAAGGCCGCACCCAGGGGGGGGGTTAAAGGGGTCTAGACCCCCCCCCCTTTTGGGATGACAAAATGGAAAATTTTTGATATTTTTACGGCAAAAACAGCTATTTATAAAAAATTTTTGCGCCTTCGGCGCGAACATTTCCTTTTTGAAAGAAATAAACGTCCAATGTACTGTTTTTTGGCAAAAATGCAAAAATTCTTCAACTTCTGGGGGGCTCCGCCCCCCAGACCCCCCTTGCGTTTGACCTTGGACCCCCCCTTTTCAAAATCCTGGGTGCGGGCCTGAATGTATCGTTGTTATGAATATTAATATATATATATATACATATTATAAAACAAAAATAATACTTAATAACTCAGATTAGATAGCACAAAACCGCCGAAACTTTTAAATTTAAGAGTATATACCTAATGCTGAATCGATGTTGTATAATCAAATGTCATTTCGACTTTCTTTGAAATTTGTGAAAATACTTTTGGCTTATATATATGCTTAATGGATGAAAATTTATATATAATATTTCAATCATGCAAAAACCATTTGCATTTTAATCAGAAAACTCCAATAACAAAGTAATTATACTGAGATATAACAACAAGCTAAGGAATTATAAGCCGATGTTCTAAACAAGTCCAATTTTGTATATAGCTGATGTTACCTAAGTTCATAACCAGATTAGATTTACAATACGGAATTTATACATACAAGAACAGTAATTTTCAGAAAAAGTTTAATTTTGTCTGAAGTACAGAGAGAATAAAAGTAAACTAAAATAGTAATAAATATCTTTTGTTTTCTAAAAATGTAAATGGCATTATTTTTTATTTTGCGTTTTGAAAATGCTGCAACGCTTCTAGTAAAGTTAAATGAACTTTTTGATTATGACTAGAAATTATCAGCCTAGATAGCCAGAAAAAAACTAAACATGTTTATGACTTATTTTGTCCATGGAGCAGTTGTTGGTGCTCGCAAAAATTTTGGAGGAATCAATTTCTATCTACTTATATTTAGCTTAATTTAAAATTCAGCTTAACCAAGTAAGAAGTTAAATTTTATTTGCAAGCAAATGTCCTTTTAGTCAACTTGCATTCGATTAAATTATTCATCGAAATTCGTATATAGAATGTAAAAATATAGATGCCGTTTATTCATCGAAAATGTGCTCGAATAATATAAATATAGCATATTCATACCGTGTATAATTAATTTTAAATTTTAAATTTTGATTTTAAAGCTATAATGCAGTAAAGTTTAACTGTGCTATAAGACAAAAATCTCTTAATAAATTGCGAATTTCATGTTCCTGCATTGAAATAACTATATAAAATATAAAGCAAACGTTATTACAATGTTCTAGTAACTATAAAAATAAGCGAAAAATTGTGCAAAAATTGTCCAAAACGTCAGAAAAAATTTTCGATTTTTGTAGTGTTAAAGAGCTGGTTCCGGTTCCGGTTCCGGTTTTTTAAAGCCAATTCCGGTTCCGGTTCCGGTTTTTCGGAGTTCCGGTCGATCCCTACATTGTATGTATATAGAATCCATCACCTGTGCTTATTCTACTGGGGGTGTCCCCATAAACGACCTCCCCCCCCAAAAGTGGGTGCCCCTTTTGGTATATACCAACTTTTGCCCTGAAAACATCGCTCAGAAGGCCAAATGTTTCGGCTCCGCGTGAGATTTTCCTCATTTTTTGCCTATTAAAACACAAATCCGCTTATTTTTGCACAAGAAACGAACGTTTTTGGCGATCACTATAAAAATAGCGCAAATTTTTAGCATGTTTTTAGAAACATTTCAAAAAATTTTCGTCCCCCCAAAATGGCCAATTTGTAAATTCCGGGATTCCCTTATGCATGGACGGACTTCACCTTCTTTTTGATCCAGGTCAATTTAACAGAATGTTCAAAGCATTACATTTTCTAAATTTAAGACTAAGCAATAAGCATACTACAATCAAGAAAAATTGTGTATACATATACGTACTTCATGATTTTTGGCAGCAACATTTTTCACAACAGCCGGAAACAAATCAGAAACATCTTTTCCTTTTGCCATCATCTGAAACAAAAAGATGCACAGACATGAGCATAAAATTCGCTGTAAATTTGAATATAATATATACAAAATGTGAAAGCGTACGCTGTTAAAACACGAAAATAACAAAATCTCAAGGTATTTTGAATGCAAAAATGTGGTAGCAGAGCAAACTAAACACCGAAACCACGAATTAACTCGCTGCAGGATCCACGAAAACCAGAAGCTACCGATAAATTTCGGGACAACGCAACAAATTTTAATGTAACAATATTTAACGTTATAATATCTGTAGGTGTATATAGAGACATGCTTGGAGCAGAAAAATTCTTTCATTCTTTCTAGCAAACGTCTTTACATCTAGGCAATACGTAACTAACAAAGCTTGCAAGCCAGCGCAGTAGCAAACGAGGATGATCCCAGCTATTTACAGCTAAAAGATCTTACAGTTATTATTCGTTTCATGGCTTCTAATTTCAGATTGTCCTTTGTCCCATCAAGCATGGCTTTCAAATCCGCATGCCGACTACAACAAATATATAATCAATCAATCAATTGTACATTACATACATTATATTATTTAAATAAATTTATACGAATGCACAAATATAAACATTTTACGGAAAAGATATCGCCAGGATATTGCTGTTAAGAGGCTATATACATAAACAATATACGCAATCCTTTACTCAAAATCTAACAGTAGGCGAACCTTTTCATATCAGCAAAAAAGCTGCCAGAAGCTTCACCAGCAATTTCTACCTCCGGAGAAGCCATTTCACTGGAATATGATGTCGTCATAGTCAACCACAAGAACTAAGACAAAAGTCAAAGATCATACATCGAACGTGAACGTATTACCTAATGCAGGGTATTTTTTAGGGATTTGTTTTCGGGGGGCTTCCCGGGGGCCCCCCGGGCCGGGGGGGGGAGCAATTTTCGGGGGGGGGGGAGATTTTTTGCAAAAATGAGCCAAAAAACGGTATTTTTGGCGTATTTTGCATGGTGAAACGCAAAAAGTTCTCAAAAATGGCAGGATTTAAGCTAAAAATAGCTATTTTTTCGAAAAAATCTCCGGCGAAGCCGGAAATTTTTTGAAAATTGGCCTATTTTTGGCAAAAATTTGGGCCTCCAAAAATTCCCGGGAGGGGGAAGCAAAAACCCCGGGAGGGGGCGATTTCGGGGGGGGGGGAAGGCATTTTCGGGGGGGGAAGGTCAATTTCGGGGGGGCCCCCCGCCCCCCTCCCTGTCAAAAATACCCTGTAATGCATACATGTATATATCGGGGTATATATTTCAGGAAATTTTCTGAGGGGGGACGGGGGGGGGCTTGCAGGCCAAATTTAATAATTCAAATACCATTGGAAAGTGAAAGCGTGTTCCTCTTTCTAATGAGGTCCTCCTGTTATCTGATGACCAACCACATCTTCAACGATTTATCGTCTGTGATTAACTTGTGAAGGGGGCTAAATCCACTTTTTAAAGGTGTCTTGTAGCAGCAGGCGTATATACAACAGATCCCACTCCTGACAAAAGTTGTTGGGGCGGGGGGTCAGATGATCGCATGGTCCTCTCCCGTCCTACTCTTCATTATGGCTCTTGTTTTGGTACATGTATTTTTTCTCTTTATATTAACTACTAATCTGTTTCAGTATTGTGATTACAGTCACTTATTATTGTATGTACGTAATTGCCATTTCTGAGTAAACGTTCGTTTCGTTTCAATGTTTACAGGCGGTAGTAGTTTCCATTTACAGTATCGCTCAGAACAAAGTTAATTTTTTGCGAAGTTCGGAAACTCCGCGATCTTCACGAAGATAGCGACATTTCGTTAAATTTGCAGTTATTTGAATTTGAAGTTCGCTAAAGTTTTGCGAAGTTCGCATAATTTCGCGAAAGTCGCGAAGATTTTAGCGAAGTTCGCGAAGATTTTAGCGAAGATTGAAGAAACTTTGCTAAGTGCGAACTTCTCTAAATTTAGCGAAATGTCGCTAGCTTTGCGAAGTTCGCGGACTTTGTTTTGAGCTATACTGTATTACGTAATTAAAGAAAGTAAAAACCAAAGTAGTAACATCAAACGGCAGTACGTAGTAGCAATATATAGATAGAAAGAGTGAGAAAAACTGGCTGGAAAGAGAAAAATGTTAATTTTTCACAAATTTAGGCTTAAGATGATAGTTTCCTTGGGGGGGGGGAACTCGCGACCCCCAAAGCGCGGCGGGAAATAAAAACCCATATTTT
>JASAND010029469.1:0-60786 GCA_030248195.1 Trissonchulus latispiculum | reverse complement strand
CTCCAACCTATGAAGGTTATAGGGTGCCGGAAGTGCTTATCTCCCGGATTCTCAGCGAAGCCGGGAGTGACCCAACTCGAATGGTGACTACATCTGTGGAAGGGGGCCAGCCCTTCATCAGGCTTACGCCAGAACACGGACTCCTGTACACTACACTGAGTGGTATATACCCATTTACCGACCAGTTAAGGATAGACAGCTGGGTTGGCTGGGCCCACGGCGGGAGCCGATATGTGCTTAGTCCCTTGCTCAAAAGTTTATATACTTAACTTCTCAACCGGAATTTAAACGACAGACATAGGCCCAACACACATATTATCCCCTTTTGTGCGGAGTTTATTTACTTGTATAACATGTTGTAACTTGTAAACGTAATGTATAAGTTACTGCTGCTTCTATATATATATATACAAGTAACAAAAATGCTCCGCACAAAAATGTTGGTCGTCTATGTGCATATGTCTATGTCTGTCGTTTAATCGGTTGAAAATAAATCCGACACAACAAAAGTTTGGGTGGGTTCTATGGCGAAAGTTGTTCAGTGCGATGCGAACCCCTTCATTTGACTCGAAGTAACCACTTTTATTTTAATTTTGACAAAATCGCCTAAGTCCTCACCCACCCACCACAGGCCTCTACAGCCACTTTAGGTACTTGCTTTATGACAAAAGTTGCTCAGTTCGATGCAGACTTTTCGTTTTGTGCAAATTTTGACCACTTTGAAAATTTATTTACGACCCAAAATCTTACTGGAAGTCCCACCACCCCACAGCCTACAGCCACTTTAGGTACGCACTTCTATGACAAAAGTTGCTAGCCAGTTCGATGCAGGCTTTCGCTTGAACAATTCGCCAAATTTGACCACTTTTGAAAGCAATTTTAGTTTTGACCCCAAAATCGCTCTAAGTCCCCACCTCCACCCTACCACAGAACTCTACGCAGCCACTTCCTCGCGAGCATGCGAATTCTGCGACAAAAGTTGTACCCAGCTCATAACTTAGCATTTTCTGGTACCAAATTTGACCACTTTTGAAAAATCTTGTTTCGGACCCACTTGACCCCTACCCGGTTTACCCTTCAAACGGCAAGTGGAGCCAGTCCAGCAAAATGGGTAGGTCGGACGGCAAAACGGACTCGGAAATGAGCTGGGCGCACCAGAAAACCCCTATGGACAAAGCGATATAAAGGCCCGATACAGTCCCTATATGGTGTTCTTGGAAGTCGGTACCGACTTCGACCCTCCCGACAGCAAAGTGGAACACAGCCCAGCAATATGCAGGGTATTTTTTAGGCATTTTTTTCGGGAGCACGGGGGGGCCCCCCCCGGGCGGGGGGGAAGAAATTTTCGGGGGGGGGGGGGAGATTTTTTTTGCAAAAATGAGCCAAAAAATTGGTATTTTTTGGCGTGATTTTTGCATGGTGAAACATAAAAAGTTCTCAAAAATGCCAGGATTTAAGCTAAAAATGTGTTTTTCGAAAAAATCTCCGGCGAAGCCGGAAAATTTTGAAAATTGGCCCTAATGCGGCAAAAATTGGGCCTCAAAAATCGGGGGGAAGCAAAAATCCCGGGAGGGCGATTTCGGGGGGGGAAGGCATTTTCGGGGGGAAAGGTCAATTTCGGGGGGGCCCCCCCCCCCCCCCCCCTGTAAAAAATACCCTGATATGGGTGGGTTCGACGGCAAAACTGCTTGCCGGAATCAATTGCCCGTGCCAAGACGAAAACTTTCTTTGTATGAAAGAATTGAGCTTTCTAAGTTGAATACACAGCGAGAAATTTCGATTTTTCATTTTTCGAATTTTCACCATTTTTGACCGGCCACTGTGGTCGCATGGGAAGTGATAGAAGAAAAACGAGACTTAGCTATGTAGTTAGTTCAATATATGTAGTTTCTGAATATAAAGAAATCGGCTCCAGCCTCTAACGTTCGAGCTGCGCAGAGACCACAAAAATGGTCACTTTTCGCTCTGAGCCGACTTTGCGGCGCCGCGTCGCGGCGCTGTGGCGCACGTGCGGCGCAAAAATAGGCGCGATTCTTAAATGGCGCATGGGGTACTACCAGACCCTATACCCCTTTAGGTCCGGCCTCCGCTGCAGATTACGTGAAAGAGGCGGAAAGTCAGGACAATACGACCATTAAATAATAAGGAGAAACCGGAAAAAAAAACATCGCCGCCATAACCGGTCCGGGGCACAACTTTTTAACGGAAAGTGATACGGGGCTGAAACTTCGCACACATACAAAACTCGATGTGCTCTACAATTTGCGCATGAAATCTGCGCAGGATCTGCGCAGGATTTTGCGCAGCCTCTGCGCAGCTTATTTTACGGTGTCTCCAGGGACTTTTGACACATTTTAGGGGTCGCTGCGCGCGGCTCACTATGATATATATATATATATATATATATATATCAGGGGCGGATCCGGGGGGGGGGGCGGGGGAGGGGCGGCCGCCCCCCCGTCGCGATTCGAAGGTAGGAAAAATTAGGGAGAGAAAGAAAAAAGGGCAAATAACCAAAAAATTTCGCGCCGTCTGCGCGAATTTTCAGCATTTTAACCGGATGTTTAGTGCACTTGTGAAGAAAAAGCTTAATATGCATCCTCTTTTTCGCAGAAAATTTCCATTTTGCCTAAAAATGTCAAGAATGTTCAAAAAAATTTTCTTAGTTATCCAGAATAAAAAGAATTGAAGATCCGAAGACCGATTTTGTTGCAAAACAAAAAATTTTTTTCAACTTCTGGGGCTCCGCCCCGGAGACCCCCCGACGAAAAAAAAATTTGACCGCCCTCCCCCGTCACGAAATCCTGGATCCCGCCAGTGATATATATATATATATATATATATCGTATATATATACATTGAATTACTTTGTTCCGGAAATAAACCTTTTCTTCTTCTATAAGGGCTATCTGAGAACTTTATATACCAACCATCGTACTTGGCGTACTTAGAACTTTCTTTTAAGCCTATTTGCACTTCTGTAGGTTATACCGTTAGAGCGGTATAATGCAAAAAGTAGCGGGCGAAAAAACCCAATGGGGGGAAAACTCAAATGGGGGGAAAATAAACCCACCCCTCACAGGTCTTAAAAATTGTTCTATCGCAATTCTGACACTTCCAGTGTAAAATTCAACCCTTTTCTAGTTACGTAGTATGAACCAAAAACCCGATCTAAGTAGCTTTTTTTTGAGATCTCAGGTGCCGTTGAAAATGCTGCATCAACTGGCCAGGTTTCATAAAGTTTAACACATAAACATAGGGCAATTTTTGAAAAATGCTAAAAATGATGTAATTTGATAAAACTTATTATTCTATCGTGTAGAGAATGGTTTTTTTACGTAGAATTGGCTATTAAAATCCACAATTTTACCTGTATTGGGTCCTCCAGCAGCGAAATGGCACTTTTAAGGTTTTTAGCACCTAGCTAGCCAGTAAGCAAAATTGTCCGAATCTGACCGCATATGT
Source organism: Trissonchulus latispiculum (assembly GCA_030248195.1). Taxonomy (NCBI): domain Eukaryota; kingdom Metazoa; phylum Nematoda; class Enoplea; order Enoplida; family Ironidae; genus Trissonchulus; species Trissonchulus latispiculum. The sequence goes on along the minus strand of JASAND010029469.1, from coordinate 57,321 downwards.
AGGATGACGCAGCGTGCTCGATAGTACCGTGCTATAGTCTCTAATTGTTTCCGTGTTGAGTTGTTAAAACATTTTTCAAAAAAAATTGGGTGGGTTCCCCCCCCCCAAAGTGGGTTTTTCCCCGCCACGATTGGCAATGTGCCAGACCAACGGTACAGCGGATCGGTCTAATTTTGGCTGTGTGCAAAGAGGAAGAGTTGCCATCATTGCAGATATTTGCAAAACTTTTCTAACCCAACCCAGTCAAAAGTTACATCGGTCCAAACTTTTGGTAAATTTTTGGATGGTTGAACCAAAAAGTAGTTCGTCATTTTCAAAATGTCGTAAAATGAGCAGGAGTGAACCAAATGACTTAATCTTTGCATACATAGGTTAGAAAGAGTCGCGCTTCCTGCTGCTATGTTTTGGAGCTCATATCTCCAACCCATGACCCAGGAGGCGGGTGGGTTTTTTCCCCCAAAAAAGGGGGTGGGTTTTTTTCACCCCATGGCTATAAATTTTGGGATTTTGGTGGTCGACCCCCGAAATGTGATGGGGGTACCCACCCCGAACCATAGGCGTAACGGAGATTTGGGGTGGGAAACCACCCCAACTACTTTTCACCTTTAAGGGGGGCGGTCAAATTTTTTTCGTCGGGGGGGTCTGGGGGCGGAGCCCATAAAGTTGAAAAATTTTTGTTTTTGCAATAAAATCGGTCTTCGGATCTTTAATTCTTTTTATTCTGGATAACTAAGAAAATTTTTTAACATTCTTGACATTTTAAGGCAAAATGAGTACTGCGAAAAATCGGATGCATATTAAGCTTTTCTTCATAAATGCACTAAATATGGGTTAAAAAAGCGAAAAATTCAGCGCCGGAGGCGCGAAATTTTTTGGTTTTGCCCACTTTTCCTCTTTCTCTCCCTAATTTTCCCTACCTTCGAATCGCGACGGGGGGGGGGCGGCCGCCCCCCCCCGCCTGGATCCGCCCTGATATATATATATATATATATATATCATAGGGGTCGCGGCGCGTCCCCTATAATATGTGTCAAAAGTCCCTGGAGACACCGTAAAATAAGCTGCGCAGAGGCTGCGCAAAATCCTGCGCAGATTTCATGCGCAAATTGTAGAGCACATCGAGTTTAGTATGTGTGCGAAGTTTCAGCCCCGTATCACTTACCGTTAAAAGTTGCGCCCCGGACCGGTTATGGCGGCGATGTTTTTTTCCCGGTTTCTCCTATTTAATGGTCGTATTGTCCTGACTTTCCGCCTCTTTCACGTAATCTGCAGCGGAGGCCGGACCTAAAGGGGTATAGGGTCTGGTAGTACCCCATGCGCCATTTAAGAATCGCTACTTTTTTGCGCCGCAGGTGCGCCACAGCGCCGCAGCGGCGCCTGCAAAGTCGGCTCAGAGCGAAAAGTGACCATTTTTGTGGTCGCTGCGCAGCTCGAACGTTAAGAGCTGGAGCCGATTTCTTTTTATATTCAGAAACTACATATATTGAACTAACTAAATAGCTAAGTCTCGTTTCTCTATCACTTCCCATGTGACCACAGTGGCCGGTTAAAAATGGTGAAAATTCGAAAAATGAAAAATCGAAATTTCTCGCTGTCTATTCAACTTAGAAAGCTCAAATTCTTTCATACAAATGGTTTTCTGGCACGGCGAATTGATTCCCGTAAGCAGTTTTTTGCCGTCGGACCCACCCCATATTGCTGGGCTGGTTCCACTTTGCTGTCAGGAATCTGGCAGTTTTGAGAACTTTGTGCGTTTCTGCTCCCACCCTCCGACAAATTTCCGCCAGAACACCATATAGGACTGTGCATAGCCTCTCAAAACTTTGTCCGTAAGGGTTTTCTGGTGCGCCCAGCGCATTCCCGGAGTCCGTTTTGCCGTCCGACCCACCCATTTTGCTGGACTGGCTCCACTTTGCCGTTTGAAGGGTAAATCGGGTAGGGGGTCAAATGGTCAAAAATAAAATTTTTCAAACGTGGTCAAATTTGGTACAAAATGAAAGCCCTAAGTGACCTTACAAACTTTTGTCATCGAAGTGCTTACTAAACGTGGCTGTTGAGGGCTGTGGTGGGGTGGGGTGGGGACTTAGGCGATTTTGGGTCAAAAATTAAAATTTTCAAAAGTGGTCAAATTTGGTACCAAATGAAAGCCCGCATCGAACTGAGCAACTTTTGTCATAGAAGTGCGTACCTAAAGTGGCTGTAGAGGGCTGTGGTGGGGTGGGGTGGGGACTTAGGCGATTTTGGGTCAAAAATTAAAATTTTCAAAAGTGGTCAAATTTGGTACCAAATGAAAGCCCGCATCGAACTGAGCAACTTTTGTCATAGAAGTGCGTACCTAAAGTGGCTGTAGAGGGCTGTGGTGGGGTGGGGTGGGGTGGGGACTTAGGCGATTTTGGGTCAAAAATTAAAATTTTCAAAAGTGGTCAAATTTGGTACCAAATGAAAGCCCGCATCGAACTGAGCAACTTTTGTCACAGAAGTGCGTACCTAAAGTGGCTGTCGAGGGCTGTGGTGGGGTGGGGGGGGGACTTAGGCGATTTTGGGTCAAAAATTAAAATCTTCGAAAGCGGTCAAATTTGGTGCCAAATGAAAGCCCGCAGCCAACGGAATAACTTTCGCCATAGAACCACCCGCCCAAACTTGCTGTGTCGGATTTATATACTTGCTTTCTCAACCGGAATTTAAACGACAGACATAGGCCCAGGCCCAACACACATATTATCCCCTTTTGTGCGGAGCATTTTTGTTACTTGTTAATATATATATATATTTTACACAAGTAACAAAAATGCTCACCCTTAAAGGGATAATATGTGTGTTGAATATGTCTGTCGTTTAAATTCCGGTTGAGAAAACAGTATATAAATCCCTCTTGGCTGACACTAAGCACATTTGGGTGGGTATCGGAAAGTTGATCAGTTCGATGCAGGCCTTCGATGACTCAGCGATGTACCACTTGTCGGTACAATTGGTATATACTCTCCCACTTTACCCCACTACAGCCTCACAGGCACTTTAGGTACGCACTTCTATGACAAAAGTTGCTCAATTCGGTGTTCTGGCGTAAGCCAGATTTGGCCACTTTTTTAATTTTGAACCAAAATCGCCTAGTCCCACCCTATCCCACCACAAGCCTCTCAGTCACTTCAGGTACGCACTTCTATGAAGCCAGTTGCTCAGACTTCGATGCAGGCTTTCATTTGGTACCAAATTTGGCCACTTTTGAAATTTTTAATTTAGGACCCAAAATCGCCTAAGTCCCCACCCCACCCCACCACAGCCCTCTACAGGCACTTTAGGTACGTGCTTCTATGAGGCAAAAGTTGCTCAGTTCGATGCGGGCTTTCATTTTGTACCAAATTTTACCACTTTTGAAAAATTTTATTTTTGACCCAAAATCGCCTAAGTGCCCCCCCCATCCTACCACAGCACTCTACAGCCACTTTGAGCATGCAATTCTATGACAAAAGTTGTTCAGCTCACTTAGGGCTTTTCATTTGTGGTACCAAATTTGACCACTTTTGAAAAAATTTATTTTTGACCACTTGACCCCCTACCCGATTTACCCTTCAAACGGCAAAGTGGAGCCAGTCCAGCAAAATGGGTGGGTCGGACGGCAAAACGGACTCCGGGAATGAGCTGGGCGCACCAGAAAACCTCTATAGACAAAGTTTTGAGAGGCCATGCACAGTCCTATATGGTGTTCTTGTAAGTCGGTACCGACTTGACCCTCCCGACAGCAAAGTGGAACCAGCCCAGCAAAATGGGTGGGTCGGACGGCAAAACGGACACCGGAAATGAGCTGGGCGCACCAGAAAACCCCTATGGACAAAGTTTTGAGAGGCTATGCACAGTCCTATATGGTGTTCTTGGAAGTCGGTACCGACTTGACCCTCCCGACAGCAAGGGTCCGACAGCAAAACTGCTTACGGGAATCAATTCGCCGTGCCAGAAAACCTTTGTATGAAAGAATTGAGCTTTCTAAGTTGAATACACAGCGAGAAATTTCGATTTTTCATTTTTCGAATTTTCACCATTTTTGACCGGCCACTGTGGTCGCATGGGAAGTGATAGAGAAACGAGACTTAGCTATTTAGTTAGTTCAATATATGTAGTTTCTGAATATAAAAAGAAATCGGCTCCAGCTCTTAACGTTCGAGCTGCGCAGCGACGACCACAAAAATGGTCACTTTTCGCTCTGAGCCGACATTGCGGCGCCGCTGCGGCGCTGGCGCACCTGCGGCGCAAAAAGTAGCGATTCTTAAATGGCGCATGGGGTACTACCAGACCCTATACCCCTTTAGGTCCGGCCTCCGCTGCAGATTACGTGAAAGAGGCGGAAAATCAGGACAATACGACTATTAAATAGGAGAAACCGGAAAAAAACATCGCCGCCATAACCGGTCCGGGGCGCAACTTTTCAACGGAAAGTGATACGGGGCTGAAACTTCGCACACATACTAAACTCGATGTGCTCTACAATTTGCGCATGAAGTCTGCGCAGGATTTTGCGCAGCCTCTGCGCAGCTTATTTTACGGTGTCTCCAGGGACTTTTGACACATATTATAGGGGTCGCTGCCGCGACCCCTATGATATATATATATGCATGCTTACATAACTAAGAAACACGGATTAGTATGAAAATAGGTTAGTCGATAAAGACAAAGATACTATTTAATTTAAAGAATACAAAGAATTTAGAAGGTTCCAAGAAAAGGGGAAGGGGAAACCATTTGTCTGGTTATCGAATGCCCCGTCCCCGTAGAAATTTCGATAAATCAATTTTTGACAAAGATCGTTCAAACGCAGCGGGATTTGCTGCATTCACAGCATTTGTAGGCAATTCATTCCAAGGGTTTATGACCCGATTTGTAAAAAATCCTTTATAAGATTCACGACTACAGACATTGTGTTGGATTTTAAAATGATGACCTCTTAAAGATATCTCCGCAGCTCAGACTTGAGAAATTGTTAACTATTCTATAAACTAATTTTAAATCTGTTTTCAGTCTTCTTAATTCTAAGGATTCAATTCCACACATACTTAAGCGTTCGGTGTAGCTTTTATTTCTCATACCGGGAATTTTTTTGTAAATTTTCTTTGTACGTTTTCAATTAAATCTATATCTTTCAAAAAGTGTGGTGACCAGACTGCAGAATTATACTCTAAAATAGGCCTTACATATGTTGTAAACATCTTAATCAAGAATTTTGGGTCTCTACTGGTAAAACATCTCCAGATACAGCTACTTGCTCGATTTGCTTTTTGAGCAATTTTCTGGCAATGTGCTGCTACCTTCATATCTGGGGTGATATACACACCCAGGCCTCTCACAAGATTTACTATCTCAAGTGGATTTTCACCAATTTTGTATGCAATATCTGGTGGGTTAGTGACTGTGCCAAACAAAAATACCTGACACTTTTTAATTGACAGATTCAACTACCACTGATTAGCCCAGTCATTAATCCAAGCCAGATCAGTTTGGAAATCCTGAGAGAAAGCTTCCTTTATATGCCAAAACTTTAAAGTCATCGGCATAAAGGCTTACGGTACATGCTCTAACCATATCTGGTATGTCATTGATATACCCCAAGAATAAGAGAGGGCCTAGTACTGTTTCCTGCAGGACTCCACTAGTAAACGACAAGAAACGCGAAGTTGCTTCATTAATTTGTACACGCTGCCTGATAAAAAATTTTGGATCCAATCTAAGATCTTATTCTGAAAGCCATACATCTTAATTCTTGAAAAAGTTTTGAGTGACTGACCGTGTCAAAAGCTTTTCCAAATTCCAAATAAACAGCATGCGTGCCAAAGCCTTTATTTTTCCATTTATGCCAATCATTTAAAGTTTTAAGCAAATTCGTCAGAGTGGATTTTCCGCTACGAAAGCCATGTTGACATTTAACTATAAGATTTTTACTCTCTAAGAATTTTACCATAAAATTTTTAATCAAATGCTCCAAAATTTTACAACAAGCGGAGGTCAAACTATAATTGGTCGATAATTTTCAGGACATGCTGGGGAGCCTTTACGTTTAAATATCGGTATAACAATAGCATCTTTCCACGACTTCGGCAATTCTCCTAAGTCTAACGACATTTGGAAGATACAAAGTAGAGGGTCAGCAATTGCTTTCGCAACTTTTTTCAAAATGATGGGAGGAAGGTTATCAGGGCCTGAAGTCGCTTTACTTGGGGCTTGTTGGAGGCATTTTTCTACTTCTTCTTTAGTTAGAACTAAGTTGGGATCTACGGAATCAACTCGTGTATTAAAAGGAGGGGCGATTCCATTATCCTTTGTAAAAACACTAGCAAAGTATTCATTTAAAAGTTCAGATTTTTGCTGATCTGCAGTAACTGTAATATCATTTTTTACTAAAGCTGGCACGACACTAGCTTTTGAGGTGAGTTTTTTGCGTATATACATGACTATAAAAGGATGTCAAACTATTACTTTGAAGTTTGAATAAATTACAAACATTTATTTTTGAAAATCATCGGCAGATTGACTTCTTTTATATTTTGTCCACAATTTTTGCTTATTTTTAAGCTTAAGACGTATAGGTTTCGGGAAAGGAGGGCATCTGTTTTTCAACTTAACTTTGGGTACGTATAAATCAATAGCTATTTCTAATATATTCGAAAAAGTCTCCCAAGTCGTGTTAATATCAACACTTCCACCAAATAACGTCTCCCAGTTTATTGCAAAAAGAAAAGTTTCCATTGCTTCCCAATCAGTTTTGCGGTAATCATATCTCCATAATTTTGATTTATTTTTCTGTGGCATGTTCAGCTGTAGGCAGAACTCGATCATATTATGATCGCTAGTAGAAAATGGTTCTCTGATTTCAACAGTTCCTAGATATGGGTCAGTAAAGAACTAAATCCAAAATATTTTTACCTCGAGTAGGGGTGTCGCCAGTAGGGGTGTCATAAAAAAGGTCCAGCCAAAATCCGAAAATGTGGGCTTTTTCCCCCATGGCTATACCCCCCCCCCCCCCTCTGGCTTTTTCCTAGGCAAAAATTTCTGGGGGGGGGGGAAATCTGGGGGGGAAGAAAATTTTTTGAAAAAATGCCTAAAAATAGCTATTTTTTGCTGCTGAGCTAAAAAATTAACTTTTGTTAACTTAAATTTAAGCTTAAAATAGCTAAAAAATGCTTAAAAATGGGTAAAAATCCGGCGAAGCCGGAAAAATTTTTCAAAATTTGCCCTCAAAACCCTATTTTTCCGGGCACTTTAGAATGGGGGGGGGGGGAAGGCCCGAATCCTGGGGGGGGGCGAATTTCTGGGGGGGCTCCCCCCACCCCCCTGTAGGAAAAAGCCAGCCCCTGAGACCCTAAGTTCCAGGGAAACTATGGGGTGTGTGATCGCGAAATCAACGACCTCATCAACAACTTACTAATCTGAGATTCTTGTTTTTAGTTTGAACTGGCCTGAGTAATATATAACGTATATATATTGGTTCACACAGGGAAGAGAACGGAATTGTTGCAATGTCCGGGGTTAGCTCGTACGTACGACAGCTCCAGGTATACGTATATACATATTATAATGATGTTATTATATTACGTTTTGTAAACTGTATATATAATCCAGCGGGACAAAAGAACCCACTTCGATTTTTGGCCTGAACTTTTTGAGATATCAAAATATTGATTATTTCCAAGAAGGCGTGTCTCCGTCTCTCGTCGGGGCGGGGCGGGGGAAAAACCTCCTGGGAGAGCATATTTAAAGGTTGTTTTTGCATATTCGGTCATTCTAGACATCAAGTTGCTTTTTGTTTTCAGTAAAAAGCTGTTTATTCGACAAAGGTATAGTCAAGCGTGAAAAACCAACCCACTCCCAGTGTGGGCTTGCCGGTATTAGCTGTATAGAATTTTAATAGCCTATCTTGAAGAGCGTCTAAAACTACCCTAGAGGGTGTTTTGTCATAGAACTGCGTGCCCGAAGTAGCTATGAGTGCTGTGGTGGGGTGGGGACTTAGGCGATTTTGAAGAGCATCAAGAAATAACCCTAGAGGCTGTATTATTGTCGCTCCCGCTGCTTCCCTGCAAATATGTTGGGACTCCAAATATGTTGGTCAGTCCAAGTGCCGAAATTTGGCAAACTTTGCCTGGTCACCCTGAACTACTGGAAAGACCTAGACCAGAGCGGATTGTATGTATGTGTAGGGCATCTGTTGCGCTTCATGATGATATACGTATGCCACACTGCTCTAACCCCTCCGGTGTGACCTGGAGTTGGCGGGAAAAAACCCACTTTTCAAAATTGAATATTTTTTCTAACTATTATATAGCAGGAAAGGTCAAGCTAATACATATATATATATATACATTTGTTTAATAGAGCCTATAGATTAAATTGGTATAGGTTTTACCTGGGTTCGTTCTGTTATGAGTGGTTCAGGGGGTCTAAATTGGACATGGTGCCATTTCAAGCCAAAATTTCAATTTTGGCGAAAAGCACGTTTTCTACACGATAGGATGCTTAAACTGCCGAAAATAAACACTTTTAAAAAATTTCCAAACTTTGCCTATGTTTATGTGTTAATCATACCAAATTTTCAAAAGGCACTATGACCTCAATTTTTCAACAAAAACTAATATATTTTGATGCAGTTATACTAAAAACCCGCTCTTTCATTTGGAATGGTTAGAAGTGCTCCTGACAACTTGCCAAAAAATTTTCGGGGTGCGGTTTTTTCCCGCATATGGGGTTTTTCCCGTATTGGGTTTTCCCGCCAGTTTGGGACAATTTTTCTCACTAACGGCACACCCTAGAGATGTGTTCTATAGCTAATGAGAAAGCTTACGACTAGGCCTAGCTGCCTGTATAGTCAGTATTCAATATCTCAAACCAGTAAAAAGTTCTAGCCAAAAATCTGAAAAGTGGGGTTTTTCTCGCTTGACTATAGTAGACGAACCTAATTTGGCAGCAGGAGCTTGTAAAAAGTTGATGGGACAAGCGGGTAAAATGCTCCGCAAGGGTGCTAATGTGAATCTGGAACTTGTAAAATAATTCCACCTGAGAAAGGAAGAAATACAAGCCTTGAAAAGCTAATATGAGGTCTGAGTCCTTGAAAGCTCATATTGGCGCCATCCCAGACGTTTCGGTTGACTAGGAAATCTTAGATTCACGTTCATGGAACGAGCAGTAAACAGATATAAATATACCAGTGAAGATTTCTCTAGTTCTGCATGGGACAGTTCAGAGCCCCATATTAGGTAGTGCTCAAGGCCGGCCGCACCCAGGGGGGGGGCTCAAGGGGTCTAGACCCCCCCTTTTGGGATGATAAAATGGAAAATTTTTACTATTTTTAGGACAAAAACAGCTATATATTTTAAAAATATTTTCGAGCCGTCGGCGCGATTATTTACTTTTTGCAAGAAATAAACAATGTATGTATATACTATTTTTCGTAAAAATGCAAAAAATTCTTCAACTGCTGGAGGGCTCCGCCCCAAGATCCCCCCTTGCGTTTTACCTTGGACCCCCCCTTTTCCAAATCCTGGGTGAGGGCCTGGTAGTGCGCAATCGTGCACTACCTAGAATATGTAGGTTTCTATGCGCCAATGCTGAAACTTAAATTGGAATAGCACAAAGAATATATAATATGTATTGTCAGGATAGGCAAGAAAGTTTTGAATAATCACGCATCACGCATCACCAATAATCGTGCATGGGCGCACCCAGGGGGGGGGGTTTGGGGGTTCCGACCCCCCCTTTTTGTCCGACCCCCCCCCCGGGAATTTTCGGGGAGAAAGCAAACATTCAGCTATTTTTACGTTTCTCTTGGGCTCATATTGACACGAGGATACTAAGTTGAGTTAACTCTTTTGCACTTTTCAAATTCGCATATATATACGTATGCATAATTGTCCTGACATACGTGTGCTCTTGATACAATAAGTAAAGTCAATCGTACGACACCGTGGATAAGCACACATCAAATTTTTACAGATCAGTTGTGTATTTTGTTGTATAAATGCTATGTACAGTGAGCCGATAGCGAAGACTATACCGGTTTACAGGAGCTTAATACATTTGTTTCTAGTATTTCAGTGTTTCAAAACTGGTACGTATATGCCAAATATATACCACCTAATTCAACTTTAAAGGGGAGAACTTTAGCTGTATAAAGTGTTCAGATACCTTAAATTCGGTGTTTGAGCTGGCAAAATTAGATTCAGGCAGGACATCTGTAACCAAACATTACATGAAGCTATTGATATTATATACGCAAAACGGTGAGGATTTGTTCAAAGACTTGGGAATAAAAGTAAAAAGTCTGTAGGCAAAATGGTATGATGTCGAGATGTTAAGCCGTTGAAACCACGGCAGCTAGCGTCAATATGAGCCCAAGAGAAACGTAGTGGCTCATATTAGCCAGTTACATCTTGTCCTTTACCGATTTAGATGCTGGCTCATATTAGACGTTTTAAATCTTGTCCTTGACACATTTAAATGTTGACCCTCATAGCTCATATTGCATTTTACATGCGACTGCAAGGAGCATTTTTCCTACTTGTATATATACTTTTCTATCTCGGTTTCAAAAAAGTGCGTGTCTTTTGTCTACGTCATGTTTTTTTAATTTTTCGCGCCTGCGGCACTATTCTATATCGATTTTAACAATGCGCCTCGCAGAGCTTTTTATTCGAATCATTTCAAGTTTTCCAATACAAATTTTGCCATTATATATATGTCAAAGAATTTCTCAACTTTTATTGAAATCTTTTTAAAGATTTCCATTACGGCTTTTTTCAAAATTTCAAGGCTGGCGACGGCTCCTAAATTTCGTCATTTTTGTGGCTCCCAAAGCGAACTCTTTGTTGAAAACTCCGCCACCCCCCCCCCCCCCAGCGTAAACGTGTCAGGCGAAGGCAAAAAATTTTTTCCGGCTCGACCCCCCCCCTTTTCAAAATCCTGGGTGCGCCCCTGTAGGTGTGTATAGTCAGACCCGGGATAAAAAAACACCCCCGAATAAGGGTAAAAAATACGGGGCCGCCCTGGAAGCCTGGTAGGCCCGGCGAGTCCCACTAATGTGTGATAATATAGCGCCACCCTAGATGACCACAAACTATAAGTATGAGACCCCTGGACCAAATAGAAAGTTTTCAGTGTAATTTCAAAGTTGACCTCCCAAAACCGCCGCCAAAAGCTAAGGGTCATATCGGAATTTCTAAACTTCTCTTGCTAGCGTGACAGAGACTCCGGGCTCCAATACTGTGCATGTGGGTTTGTATTGGCCCCACGTATTAACACACAAGACACCATATCCCTTGCTGCATTGGGGCTCCACCAGCTGACCATTTTTTACCCCTAAATTTCGCCACTGTTCGGGTAAAAAAATGGTCAGATCAGAACCCAACAAAAATTTTTTTCTGAAGCAGTATGGGGGTTTTAATGCGTTTAGAACGCTTAAAAAGCATCGATTAAGCCTAAAAACTTATTAAATTAGTCAAAACCGACCATTTTTGAATATTTTTCAAAAATGGCTATTCTGCTTATGAAACCCGATGGGTTGATGCTGCACAATTTTTGAACTTTTCAAATCGATAAAAATTGTTACCAATTCATTATAACTTTGGTTTTTTGGCCAAATATACTAAATTTGATGCGCTCTTTTACCTGGAAGCATCAAATCTACTCCAATATTTTTGGGTGATTTTTTTATACCACAAGCCATTTGTTCTTTACCATTTTGTCGGGTAGAAAAATCACCGATTTTTTATTAATCTGAGAACCTGTGGTGCTAGGAAAGATTTTAATACCTGAATCGATAGAGGGCAGTGCCGTGCACTTACACGCAAAACCGCTTCCAGATTGGTCAACATTTGCGAAAGTTAGAGGCTTAAGTCGAAAACCGTTTTTTATCCCGGGTCTGACTATACGTAAGTATTCTTATTACCTATTGTGGTGATCGTCGAATAACCTGTAATCAAGGCCGCACCCAGGGGGGGGGTTCAAGGGGTCTAGACCCCCCCTTTTGGGATGACTAAATGGAAAATTTTTGCTATTTTTATGGCAAAAACAGCTATTTTTAAAAAATTTTCGCGCCTTCGGCGCGATAATTTAGAAATTAACGTCCAATGTACTGTTTTTGGGCAAAAATGCAAAAATTTTTCAAGTTCTGGGGGGCTCCGCCCCCCAGACCCCCCGTTGCGTTTTACCTTGGACCCCCCCTTTTCAAAATCCTGGGTGCGGGCCTGCCTGTAATGTATGAATCCCGTATGCATCCTATTCAGGAAGCCACTTGAAATCAGAAGCCAATATGAGCCTATCAAGGACTCAGAACTCATTAGCTTTTCAAGGCTTGTCTTTCTTTCTTTCTCTTTCTCAGATGTTCTATTTCTTCCTTACATGTTGCAAACTCATATTAGCAACATTGCCTGGCTTTTCCCTTGGCAATTTTTATGGGGGGGGGCTTCATCGGCCCCCGTCGATTGGTGGGGGGATTGTGGGTTTTTTAATTTGTGGGTTTTTGTGTACAAACTGCTAAAAATCGACTAATTGTAGGTGTTTTTAAGCTAAAATAGCGAAAATTTAGTCTAAAATCCGGCGAAGCCGGAAAAAATATTGAACATTTAGGGTAAAAATGGTAAAATTTGGCACTTTTTGGAGTTATGGGGGAGGTCGGAATTTATTGGGGGGCTTTTCATGGGGAGGGGCTCCTCGAATGGGGGGAGGCCGCCGAATGGTCCCCCCCCCAGTAGGGATAAGCCAGATTGCGCAGCATTTTTCCCTCTTGTAGTAGATAATAAGCCACAATATGGCATTAGTGAGACGCTTATATATATAGTCAGAGGGGGGAAAAAAGCATCACCGGCAAAGTGGGGGAAAAAAACAACGGCTCACCCTGCTCGACTGGTATAAGATAGAGATACAAAATCTAGTGCAAATGAAAGTTCAAGTCTTGTACTTTAAGATCATAATACAAATAACCGTTCCTGTCGATTGAGCCTTCGTGTGGCATGGGTCCGAAGTTGACACCCAAAAATTGTCCAAAAACCTAAGGATTTTTCAAATTTTCTAAGATTATGCCAACTTACTGGTAATAGTTACAGGAGTCATTTTGTGCATGAAGGGGTTTGTGGATGTGCTCTATAACGTGGGCTAGTCGGATTTTCGCTAGGTCACACGGTTGAGAAATAGTGACCATCTTTTTTTCCCCCCACACTTTTTGCACCAGAGGGGGAAAAAAACAACGGTGTGCTTTTTTGCCGGCAGTTTCGTTTTTTTGATTTAAGCAAAAATAACGACTAATTGTTTACTCATTTGAACTGTTATACCCCCCAATTGACCTTCCGCTGCCGAAAAGAGCCATATGACCTGCCCCTGTGGAGGAATGCTGGCAAATATTCCCAGGGGGGTAAATCATGCAGATAACAAGAAAATTAGGGTCCATAAACAATATTTTTGTGATATTATGAACTGTGGACATTCCAGAGAGTTTCACAAGTGTGGATATGCAAAAGACTCCACCCGAAATGGATGACCCCTGAACACTTTTGTGCGATTTTGCCACCCATCATAAATAAAACACTCAATTTCTTGCGGGTTAATATTGCAAAATGGTGTATTTTATCATTGCAAGTTAACACAAAAGGCGATTAAATTATAAATTACCGGAAAAAATAAGATTTTGTAGACCAAAAATCTTAATTTCCTAGCAATGTTAGCTCATTACTAAGTTTGGCATTTACGATGGATAATACTAAGCCTGGCTGCCGGCAACGAGTTGTTAGAAGTAGATATTGCGTTTTATGCCTTTAAATGCCATTTATCTGCTGCTATGGTGGTGAAGGAACGAAATTTGGTGCCATCTTTTTTTTCCCCACCCCCATCTTTTTTTTCCCCCACTTGTGGGGGGAAAAAAAGATGGTCTGTATTGAGGCTAGCCTACTAGAAGTACAACCGAATGCTGATTTTACTGGTGGTATAGAAAGTACAGGCCAAGCCCTACATGCTGGTATATAAAGCGTCTTGCTAGCTACAGTCTGTAGCGAGTAATAACCTTATTTCGAAAATCGTTGTTTTTTCCCCCCCTCTGACTATAATGGTTATTATGGTCGCTGAACATGATGTGCCTGGTTGCAGCCCTACATTGTTATATTGTAACCATAGCACAGCACACTGATTAAGTGTGCAGTAGATGAACCAAAGTAGGTCCCTCTGCACCGCACCACACGCTGTTATAGAAAGAGTCTAGTTCTTCGTTCTTTTAAAACCTAACGGCACCCATATTGCATTTTTATTCCTGTGTATATTATATATATATATATACTTATTGCACGTATGAATTTATAGACAGCTCCTGCTTATTTGCATGCGAATTCAACGTCACATCAGTGGGTATTTTCTGCAGTTGCTGAGCTGATAGGTTTGTTTGGACCTATTTAAGGTGGTGATTCCTTTTGGGCACATATTGTTGGTTGGTGGCGTAAATCAAGATGAAATTTGACGAAACTTTCCGAAATATCTTCTTTTAGCGTTCTAACACCCTCCGCGCAATCCCGATTTAAAAATTCGAGATTTCCGATCAGGGCGGTTTTTCCCAATTTCTGAAAGTTTGGCGGCAGCTATACAGTTATGACTATATTCATTTGAAAGATCTCGTTGAGCTTCACATTTTTGCTTTTTAAAGCAACTTTCTATCTTTTCTCTAGCGTGCGATATAGCCGATTTTCTTGTTTTGGCGTCGAAAACTTGTCATTTTTGCAGAAATCAAATAATCCATCATTTCTTGAACTACAGAAGCCGGAAAATCAAACTAAGGGCGTCGATCTGAAGGTCTCACAGGGGCAAATTATCCGATGGATGATCGTCTTCCAACAGCTATCCCGTAGGCTGCTATCATGAAAAATGTAGTTTTTGCAAAAACACGACCAATTTTTTTCCAAAGATTGTGGAGCATTCACCATGCAAGTTGGAGGGCTGCTACTTAACAAATGTGTTCTGCACAAATATACCCAGGGACGTTTTTTTAGTTGCCCCGATTACTGCTTTCTAGCTAATGTAATCGCTTGACAAATTTGGAAAAAGTAGGCAAAATACAGGTTACGCACACATTTCAGCTTATTTCTCTATAACGAAGAGCGATTTCACAATAAATAAAAAATCGTCCCCAGCTATTTGATGGAGGTATCGATTGATATAACCGATGTCTCGCGAAAAAATTTACTTGAGTCTGCAAAAAATCTGGAAAATTATACTTCTTCTAAAATGTGTCAAAAATATTTTAAAAAAGCAACATTAGTTTCATGGTATGCATTAAAAAGAGAAAATGTCAAGCTACATTTTGATATAAAAATGGCTTCTTAACTCCAAGTAATGAACGAGTAATAATGGTGTAAACTTTTGTGACCAAAGGGAATCACCACCTTAAGTATAATATCCTTATATATAGTTTAGCTAGATGAGTTTAATCTCAAAGTATGCAACTGATTATTTATCCAAGCATAGCAATATTTGGATCTATCCATTCTGAAACTTATTTTTCTAGCATGCAGTGTAAAAGTTGATTTTTATCGCAAAAATTAGCCGATTTAGTGTTGAAAAGGGCAATAATTGAGTAGAAATCTTTGGCGAAGCCGGAAAATTTTTGAAAATTCAGCCTGCTCAGCGGTTGTTTCAGAGGCAAAATTTGGTACCTAAAAGGACACCCATTTTGGGGGGGGAGACCGGTTATGACCCCCTCCCAGTAGAATAAGCCCAGTTAAAACCACGGTTCCATCCAGTCCAGCTTGCAGCAACTGTTAGGAGCAACAGAAAGAGTACGGGGAACCTTGAAATTTCGGTACATTATTGACAAAACTCACGAAAACCCATAAAATCGGCGCAGTTAGTTTAGTCAGAGATGAAAAACTCAAGGATATAAACGTAAGTGTGTCTTTGGCTTATAATTTCTTTGTCTCTATATACGCATGGTATTCTTCGCTTAACTTTATTTTCTTAATCATTAATATTTTAAGATAATGCCTATGACAATGATGTGAATGCCACTCAGATCAGGATCAATTATAAATCTGTCAATGGAACAGAGTGTCTCATTTTCACCGATGACGGTTATGGCCTGTCCTCGTCTGGTCTGCATTATATGCTAAGGTGAACTGTCCAAATTTTTCTCTTTAGTTTACGTGCTATACATATGTATGTAGATATTAATCTGTGCACTCATATAGCAAGGTTAACAAAAAAAGCACCCGAAAATTCGCAAAAAAATCACCCACCTACAGGATTAGTAACAAGCCGCAGGTAGAAAGTCTTCTGCATGGTAATAGCCAGATGTCCCAAACGTAACAACACTGCCCAACTCCGAACCAAAAAAATTGAAATTTTTACTATTACTACGGACTTCGCTTAGCTAACCAATATAGTATGCATGTAACATGTCCGCACTCTGTACAGGGGCTCACTGAAGGGGAATGGTGGGCGGACGCCCCCACCCCCCTCCGAAACCAAATGTAAAGGAAGAATATTATTGTGCTCGCCCGCGCAAAAGATTTCGCGCCTTCAGCACGAAATTGACATCAGTTTTGCTTAGCTTGCTCTTATCTCAGCGTTTTAAACCATTCAATAGCAGCTTTTTTAAGACTTTCATAAACTTTACTAAATTTTTGCTTAATTCACGCTTCTTTCTGCTTGTCAAACCTGATTTTCAAAAACTTTTCAACTTCTGGGGGCGAACCACCAAAATTTTTCTGAGGTCCGCCCCCCGCGAAAAAATTTCTATGTGCGACAGAGACTACACTATCTAGCCATATATTGGATACCTTGCTATGACCTCTGAGCTGGACCACAGTGGGTCATTTTTTGCTAACTTCTTCGCAAACATCACCCACAACTTTTTGTGGAAAGATGCGGGGTGGCTGCTACAGCTAAACTAACGCCAAATTTGAGCTCTGCGACCCCGAACACCTATATGGCACTGGCACATGTTTTTAGGTATATACCTCAGCCCCGTCCGACCCACTGACCTGCTGTCGGTCATGCCCCCGACCCTCCGGACGGTATTTCAGGATCGCATATATATTGGCGTAGATAGGTCTTTGCTTCGGGGTGGGCGGATCCTTGGCAAGTCGTGGGGGGGAGTGCGGGGGCCGACCCCACCCGCACACCCCCCCCCCTGAAATTCAGCAATTTTTCCCTGACCCGCCACGCAACTTTCAACACTTTTTAAAATTGATTTTTTCAGATTTTCACCAAAGGCGACTACAGAAGCTATAATTCTTAATTAGTAAACTTGAGAAATTTTCTCAGATTTTCACCAGAAACAGCTTAATTATTAAAGTTGACTTTTTTCAGGTTTTTACCAAAAAAACTGCTAGAGAAACTAACTCTTTAATACCAAAGTTGATAATTTTCAACTTCAAATTTTTTGAACTGAATTGCTTTTGAATCCCCAGAAGTTGAAAATTTTTGATATTTTAGAAGTGAAACAATTTTTTCTATGCACGTTCTTGCTGTTTTATTTCAGATCAGCAAATAATATGAGCTAGTATTGCACTCGTGGAAGGGCTGTGGATAACCCAAATGTAGCGAAGGAATAACACCCGCAGGGGGGTCTGGGGGGCCGGGCCCCCCAGCAGTTGCAGAATTTTTGAATTTTAGACCGCCCGGTCGCCGAGAATTGGCCAGGGTAACCACTTTGAACCCAGGGACTCAGAACCGAAATTCAAAGTTAAGCCTCCCCATGCTCTATTTATGCATGAAAAGAGAACTGTCCTGGCTGTATCCTGGGATTTGATCCGTGGGTGATTTTTTGCGAACCCGTGATTTTTTGGTGAATTTGTTAACAAAAGAATCACAAAGATATTTTATTACTCTCGCTACGCAATAGCTATCAGCATGAAATTTGCACCATATATAGAGGGAGGGGGTCATTGCCAGTTGATACATACCAAAATTATTCCGATCGGACTTCATTTTTGCGAAAATGGCAGCAAAAATTTGATATTTGTTTTTTCTCAACCTTGCTAATATCCCGATACTTAAATTTGAAAAGACTGTTTTGCTACCGCACATTTCTAAAATTTTAAATCCCTTGTAGACTCTTTTCAGTCAAATTGGCAATACTACGTATAAGTAGTCTTGTTTTGTTATTTGCTAGGATAGTTGATTCGTAGCAAGAAAGTAATATGTATTATCTAAGATAAGAAGCTTGCAGGTGTATCTGGAAAATATAGCTATTTCACATGTCATCCTAGATGTTAGCGGTAGAAACAAAGATTGCATTTATATGTATATACGTATATACGTATATGTATATATGTATATAATGTAATTATATATATTTGATATTTTGATAACTATTATTTAGTCTTGGTTATTCAAAGAAGCAAGTCGTTGATGGAAACAAACCCATTGGTAAATACGGAAATGGTTTCAAAAGCGGCTCTATGAGATTGGGTAAAGATACTTTGGTACTTACAAAACAGCCGAAAACAATCAGCATTGGCTTGCTTAGTCAGACGTTTCTGCGCGTGACCAAAATGGACAAAGTGGTAATTCCTATGGTGTCATGGAATCGCGAAACTAAACAGTTTTTGGACCCTGAGAATGATCGAAAAAATTTGGATTTGATTCTCAAGTACGTATATACAGTCATATTATAGCGACCCCCTATAATATGGGTGTAAAAGGCGCTGCGCGACCCTTACAGACCGGTTCGAACACCGTGCCAGCTAAATACACAGGGCTCAGGGAACAAGCTGGAGAGACGCGGCTTGTTGCATAAGAAACTTTGGGATGGATAGCGTGTCATAACGAGGGCGATTTTCGATATCTGTCCGGGATCGTTCTTGCGGCCTGCCCAGAGTTGGTCCGGCCAAATAGCCATTTTCGGAAACATTTTCCAAAAATATCCCAACTCCACAGAAATAGTCAAAAATAGGCCTAAATATGCTGGTTTGTGCCATTTTCTGCGATTTGTGCCATTTAGTTCTACGCATGTAAGGGTTTTCGGGGTCGCAGCAACTGTAACACGCTGCCTGTAGACATACTGTAATCAGCTAAATATTTGAAACTTGGTGATATAAGGGAAAATGGGAAAAGGGAAAATTGTAGCTATGTTACATAGTTGGAGCACTCTCCAGCTTCCACCGTGCTGTACGTGCTGTCCTAAATACAGCACCATCGATAAGTTATTCATTCGTCACAGGTAGTTAAAATTCGGCATATATGCAGGTAGTTTTCACATGACAAACTATTATAGTCCTTTATGACTTTCCGTCCCTCAGGAAAGACAAAAGTTGATAGCATTTTTCAAAAGACTGGTTAAAGATATAGACTTGGTTCATTTTTAAGCTGATTCTTGATTTATTAGGTTATATTGGAGCAGAGAATGGAGACTTTCAAAGCTCTATACCTGGTTATAGAGGCCAAAATATCAGTTCTACCGACGTCAAAATCGACGATTTTGCTCAAACCAATGTTATTCTCCTATAGCCCCGTAGTTTGATTTGACATTCATTGTACATTATATTTTGGACTATGGAGAATCCAAAAATAGCGCTCTCCAAATCCAAAAAAATCTCTGCCCTGTTTATCGTAAACTGACTTTTAAAATTGTGCTCTGTAGGGCACAAACTGCAGAAAGGTTTGTGCTTCCCCTAGTACAGTCAGAATAAAACAGACCATAGGTAGCGTTTCAAGTCAAATCGTTAGATAAACCATAAATTACAACTATCCAATTTTCCACCAAAAACGATTGCAGACGTTTCTGCCTTATGATTTGTGCACTATAAAAGATAGTTTGCGTATTCTAAGGCTAAAATTCTGCTCAGAAATCATTTTGACATGTTAACACTACAGGAAATTATGCCAATTTTTAACAAAATTTGAAGTTGTGATAACTTCAGTAAATTAGGCAGAATAGCTGCCAACTGTCTAGGTTTGCGCACTAATGTGTTGCCAAATCAGATAAAGCACTTTCAAAAAGTAATTAATTGAAAATTCGTTGTTGGATGATGAGTCTGTTCTGAAAAAGTTGCAGTTGCTGTGGAGTATCAGAATTAAAGCAAGAACGTACTAGCAGATAGAGCCCATTCAATTACCCCGGGATATTACCCAAACTCATCTGCTAGCTCTCTGCAAAAACTTCTGAATGTTCTTTATTTAAGAAAGTATTGTGACCGTCTGCGACTGACCTTTTCTCAGCCCAAAAGATACTTACTCAGGCTGTCACTAGCACCAACGTCCTCGCAAACCATGATACTATGCTTCTCGGTCAGTTAATTTACTTTTGAAGCTAACTACAGCTATGACACTAGTGTGACTTTACTAAGTCCACATACGGAATAGTGAAAGCGGATGAGCATTTAACAATGCTGTTTCCTATGCAGATCTGTGTGAATGCTAGTAAAATCTAATTGGATCTTACTTACTTTGGGGTCGGGACAGTCGACCCATGGGAACCATAGGTTAACTCCAGCAGGATAGGCTTCCCACTGTGATGCCTCACTTTGAGGCTTTGGGTCCCGGTTAAGTAATAAAGTCCGTAGTGACTGGTTCATTGAAGGATGCATCAGGAACCAGTTCGTCGAAGCCGGGGTCGCACATATGGCACATTATTACACAATGCAATTCATACATTACAGCACATTACATTGCACAATGCAACAGATTACCCTACAGTTACATACAGCAAAACAGTAAACAACAATTTACTGAACAAGTTTAAATATATACCGGAATAACTAAAAGAGCCCTACCAAGCTCTACAAAAACTGCTCGGGTATGTATATACCTACTTATACCGAAACAGACCATTTGCTGCCTATCATAAAACGAAGGCTTTAGCAACTCACAAATGAAGTCTACGGATCCTAACAAAAAACACGGATCAGCTCTAATACAGCCACAGACAGAAGTCACATTTTTCATGAACTAAGCCCACCACCAAAGGATGGTAATACCTTTGAAAAGCAGGAGAATAGGTATGAATATCACACCTAAGCTCCGCTCTCCACCATAGCTGCATCACCCTTATCCGATAAGGTAGCCCTTTCGAGCTCCTTCAGGAGTTGGGATCAGCGTAGAATTGTCGCAAAGTGTGACGCAGTTCCCGGTGTTTAGTATACTCTCCACCGGGGAAAGAGTTCCCAGCTAAGATGAACTCCCCGCTGAGAAAGGGAGCCTCCGAATCTTTAACCCCTGCAGAGGAGCGGGGTGTTCTCTCAGACTCTAAGCATGTTTAGAGCCAGGCCAGGGAATTAACCTCTAGTCTACCCTGGATTCTCAGGGATACAATAATAAAACCGGCAAATTAACCGGGGCCGTATAAAAATTTTAGTTTTTGATGGGTATATAAAATATATTTAAAGTCCGCTGTCAACTTAGAATGGGGGAAAAAGGGATAGGAGATGACAGCGGGGGGCCTGCCATATCTGAGGCCAGGCTTCATGAACCTGCCCCCCTGTCCCCACCGTGCGCAGCGCATGCAACCCGACCATAAGCCGCAATTGGATCTTATAATATTTACTTCGTATTATGGTGTTTGCGGAAAATTTCGACCCAAACTGGTTTTAACCGGCCATGCCAAATCAGCCAGTGTCAGCTGTCATCCGCCAGAGTGCTTGAAGGCATATTTTGTCTTTTACGAAGAACAAATTTTGACAACGTAAAAAACACATGTCCTACCCAGAGTACAATATAAACTAATTAAAATATAATTAATTAGTGGTTCAATCCGAAAGCCGACTGCATTTTTGGCAGTTTCTCACCAAGTGTGATGTGGGACATATAGCAGTTTAAGCTTGTATATGCTAGTTCAGCGGGCACTCATAAAGGGATAATAGATACGTTTTATGTACTTATTATGGTTGCGATGCAGTATAATGCTGTTGAAATACAGCAATGGGACGGCCTATAAGTGACTACAGATATCTTGCAATCGCCTGAAAATTTGCAGGCAAGTGCCGAAGCGCATTACAAAACGTGCCACGGAGTTCCATTCATTGGCACTTGGCAGTGATGCTTGCGTCTGGTTGCGTGTAGGGTGGTATTGTAGGGTGCTGCTGAAGTACAGCACGGCCTATAACTAGCTGCAGCTAAGTAACAATTCTCTGAAATTTTGAATATAAGTGCAACAATGCGTTAGAAATCGTGCCGTATAAGTAAGTTTCCTTTGTTGGCAGTGATATTTGGGCCTGACCTATTACTTGTAAAGACGCTACACATATTAACGTGTTAAAACCTAGTCCTATGTCTGCTTAAAATCTAATGTCACCCATATTGCATTTTTCATGCTGTATTATCGTAGCATTTTTATTCTTGTCCTATTTCATTTTTAATGTATTGTTCCCTGTTATATAAAGCCTATAGGCCGTGCTGTGCTCCATCGGCAGTACTGCCACGCAACCAGCCACACACTACACACATCCTGGCTTCTTTTTACTGGGGGGGGCCTCCCCCCACTCGGCGACCTCCCCCCCCCCCATTCGAGGCCCCCCATAAATTTCGACCTCCCCCATAACCCGGAAAATAGCCAAATTTTATAATTTTAGCCCTAAAATTTCAAAACTTTTTCCGACTTCGCCGGATTTTTAACGAAATTTTCGTTATTTTAGCTTTAAAACACCTAAAATTAGTCAGTTTTTTTAGCGATTTTTGGCAGTTTTTGCACAGAAAACGTTAAAGTTTGCAAAATTTTTGTCAAAAATATGCCCCACATTTTTGGTGAGCCCCCCCCCCCCATCGATGGGGGGGCAACCTTGATCCCCCCATACATTTTGGCCTAAAAATAAGCCAGAACATCACTGCCCTTAAAGGAAACTTATGCGGCTCGATTTCTAACGCTCGCATTAAATATTTCAGACGATTGCAACTTATCTGCAGCTAGCTATAGGTCGTGCTGTACTTCAGCAGCACTCTACTTTATCGCAACCCATATATATAATATTGCTTATTTTAAGAAGGCTTGCGATCGTCTTAATGCAGTTATTCTATATACAATTATTTTCTATCAATGAAATTGTACTTAAATATATTTCTTATTTCTATTGGTCAGTCACCACTCACCGGATAATCAGTGAGTTTAGTTAACGGCTTGTGGTAGCCTGAATTACATATAGACCTAAGCAAAGGCTTAGCGACATTTTCCCAACAGTTTCACCTTTGAACGTGAGCGCATCAAGCACCCCCATAAAAGTTGCTTAAAATATGCCGACGTTTAATAAATAACTTCTAGGCTTTTCAAAACTATTTGAAAAGTCAGGGATCTTTGCTTTTGCTGTCAAACAATTCTGGAGTGGACTACTTCGATTTCGTTTACTTACTCAGTCCTTACAGGCTTGGTTGGACCTCTGACTACTGTCTAATTTCTGGTAAAACGTGAAACCTCAACTTCTGGTAAAAGGTAAAAATGCAAAAATAGCCGTTTTTCAGCTTAAAATGAGAATACTGAAATGGAGAAATTTTTTTAAAATTTGACCTCGGAAACTGTATTTTCGACGCCTTTGGCAACCGCCCTGAAAGTGGGTGGGGGCGTGCTGAAAAGTGGGGGGCTACACAAAAAGTGCCAGGTGGTCCACAATCGCTAGATAAAATTGGTCGGTCAATTGTTTTAGACATTCAATATTTCACTGCGAAGAAGCTCTTATGAATGAAATGGAACAGTTGCCCGCCTTCCGGGAGGAATCAGAAAGGCAACACGGAACTAAGATTTTTATCTGGAATGTAACAGATGAAATTGAAATTGAACCATATGATTTGATATTGCGGGCTCCTATGGATCACGATACAGACTATCGAAGATCTCTACGAAAATATTGCTCTGTTTTGTATTCTAAGCCTCGAATGCAAATTTATATTGGCGAAAAGAAGGTACTATATTATTATTCTTCGAAATGTTCTGAGCGAAATTGTTTTATATTTCACGAAATTGCGCTAAAATGACGTTATAGAGAATTTTGAATCGGCACGACGACGTGATTTCCTTCAAATGAACTGTTCTGGATCAATTTTTTGTGCAGCTATAATTCATGTCTTCTTTACTTTTAAAAACTAGTGACAGAATCACAATAGTTTCAGAAAAATATCCCCATGTAAAATATTACACCCATCCGTGACGGCAATTTTCGCAAAATTGGCGAAAAGTCTTGCTTAATTGGCGACAATTCTTGTTTTTTTCGCCAACTTTTCGAGTTGTCGCCAACTTTCCCTCCCCCTTTTTTTTCCTTTGTCCCCCTTGTTGAATTTTTCAAATTTTGTCTTTTCAAAGATTTTTGTTTGTTTCCAAAACCCAGCCTAACTTTCAAAGAATTTGCAAGTGAGTATCCACCTTTATGCGACTTAGCTTTCTTGAAGCATTTTCTTGATGTAAAAGCAATATCATTCTCTACATTTTGTCGTCAACAATTTGCTTCGTCAATTTTTGCCACTCCAGACTGGCGTCGTTGGCACAGTGCTCCTATTTGTTATTCGAAAATTGTGCAACAAATTCTGGCTAACGGAATGGCTTAATTATATATCCTGTTCCAGATTTTTGTATTACTGCTGTATAATTTTGCGCTTTAATAATGCATTTGTTGCATATCGCGCTCTGCTGTCATCATGTACTTTTGTTCGTTTTTTTTCCAGTGTTCGGCGCGCATTTCCTTTTAAACTCAAATGTGATCTTAAATTGATAAATTATCGTTAAATTGACCACATATCCTTATTTTCCAATTTCCTTTCCTTTTAAATCAGTGTCTTAAATTTCAGGTGAAGCAGATCAGTTTAACTCGTTCCTTGTCTCAGCGGCGTATCCTGGAATATCGTCCCAGAGAGGTCGGCGTTTCAGAGCCCGTTAATTTGGTTATGGGCGTCTTAAGCAAGCGTTTGGATCCACATGAACAGAACTATGGCGTAGTTATCTATCATAATCATAGACTGATAAAGTTGTTTGAACGCTTGGGCTGCCAGCGTGAGGGCGTTCGTGGGAAGCGTGTCCTGGCAGTCGTGGAGGCTGACTATCTTACTCCTATTCATAATAAGCAGGACTTTGAATATAGTGATGTCTACCAGCGACTCACCAAATATATTACGAGAAAGCTGAACGCTTACATTGAAGATGTTGAAGGCGTTAAGCAGGGAGATGAAGGTACATTTTTATTAGAGGCTAAGGTTTTTTTATTGCTAAACTCTATCTCGTGTACTATACACATATCGTTTGACGTGGTATAAGTATACACTTTGTTAATCTTGAATATGATCAGGGCAGCTTCGACATAAATTACTCTTACAAATTTCGTCAACAAAAGTTAGAAAACTTAGTGATTCGTGAATTCTTCTCTGTTGCAATTGGTGATCTTGAGCTTGATTTTGAGCGGTAGTCATTAGCTGAAATGGTGTTGATTTCTATAAAGCTTTCAGTCACGTCTAGTTTAAGCGTCACTCGAAGTTTGAATACTAGAATAGAATTAATGTAACTTGATGCGTGGTATTGTGTAATCCATTCCCCATACTTATGTGTGTACTTATTGTGTACATACTTCAGGTCAGAATAGTCAAGGAGAAAAGGACACATGGGTGCAGTGTGATCGCTGTTTAAAGTGGAGAGTAGTTAGGGATGACGAAACACGTGCAGCAGTAGAAAATGACATTGAAGAGGATACATGGTAAGTGGTAATTAGCATATTTTACGGGTGGAGAGAGATGCCCTCCATTTTAAAAGGCTGCTATGAAAAACCCCTCATGAATTCTGAATTCCGGCTTCCCCATAACTAAAACGATTTTCGCTTTTAGCATTTTTACCCCAAATTTTCAAAAGATTTTCATCGTCGTCAGATTTTTTAGCAAAATTGCTATTTTAGCTTGCAAAACCAAAATTAGCCCAGGTTTCACACATAAGAACATTGTAAGAACGTTTTGAGAACGTTATAAGAACATTCTCAAACAGTGATGGGGTCCCCCATGAAGCCCCACATAAAAATCGCCTAAAATAAACCATCAGAGCTAGATTTCTTAATATTCCTAAGTTTGCAGAATTGGCGTCGCAAACACGTCTGGACCAAACTTGCGCACACCTTAAGAGGGGGGGTCCATTTTTGGGCCATGTTTTCGAATTTCTCCAATCTCGCCGATTTTTACATATTATTTTATTGTGTATTTTATTTTAACTGTATATACATATATTTTAACGACTTTTTAAAATTAAAGTCGTAAGTCTTTGCGGTTGTCGAGTAATTTTAGCTCAAAGTTGAGGTTTCATGTGGGGAAACATAGGCAGTGTGAACAAAGTTGTCATTTAACAGACAACATCAGTTTTAACCGCAGTTTAACATTTCAGGGTTATTTTAATTAAAATTTTTCCGGGTCCATCGATGTTTGTCTGGAGAATCTTTGGCGCACACAAAAAATGATAACTTTTTTCACTGCCAATATTACATGAAACCGCATCTTTGAGGTGAAATTACTCGTTAAACTCGTTAAAATAAATACCGTTTGGACAGTAAAATAAGTAAAAATCAGCGAGATCGGAGAAAGTCGAAAAAATGTCGCAAAAATGGACCCCCTTCCCTAACTACCTTTCTGATTGAACTTAAATTTGGTTGGAGTATTTTGAACACGAGTTCCCTTTTGTTTTAGTTGAGAATTTGGTATTCGCTCGTTCATGTGTTCATTAAGATGTGTGAATTTCGATAAATTGAAATTGATGCTAATTATTGACTTTTAGGTACTGTTACATGAACAAGGACAAACGATTTAATTCCTGCCAAGATCGAGAACAGTCGTATGACGAAGTTTCGTCTGAACCTCCTCCTCCTGAAACAACGGAAAACAGACTCAAACGACAAAGACGTAAGGATATGGCATCATGAGGAATTTATGTTTCGGGAAAGATAACGAGGGCGCTTGAATGAATTTTCTGACCTAGATTATCTTGCCGTTGCCTGAGGCAAAAATTGTGGGGTTTCCCTAAAAATGCGAAATAGTTTTACTTTGTCGAATCGATTCTGCTGCATTTTTGAATTTGAGGAGTGTGATAATATATTGTTTTCAAATGTATGCGTGTTGATGTTGGATAAAATAATATTTTAGAGAATCGTCAGATGCAGATGGAACGTCAGCAGTCAGTCCTTGCAGCTCGTGAAAAAGAATTGGAAAGAAAAGAGAATGAATTGAAGGAACTGAGTGAACGAGCTAATCAACAAGCAAACTCAGAGTCTGCAACTCCAGGGTTAGTGTTTAGTTTCACTTTTTGCAGTTTAATAAGTATATACTGTTGTTAATAAATCAAAATCCTGAAACTCGTGTTTGTTGATTTTAGAAATTTATCTTCAAAAGTCTTTTCCTTATTTTTCAGTACTTCTGTACAGATAATGCTTTATCAGATAAACAGTTTATTGTACTCGTTTATGGCTAATTTTCAAAAATCCAAGCAGTTCGCGTACCTGATCGTTGAAGTACTAGTGTTTTGTAGTTTTCAGTTTATAATTTGTTGACGAAGATTTTAGCGAAGTTCTAATGTTTTCGCGAACTTCTCTAAATTTAGCGAAATATCGCTAGTTTTGCCTTTGCGAAGTTCGCAAAAAATTAATTTTATTTTGAGCTATACGGTTCTTTGTGCTGAAGCACGGCTCTTTCCTATTTTTGATGAAAGTCCCTGAACTTAGTTTGCTACCAGCAGTAGGCGGTATAGACAGAGGGCAGCCAGCCTAGCAAAGAGCCAAAGTAGAGAGTCCCGGGGGTTGATAGTCATTTCGCACATGGTAAGGATTCCTGGGGAGGTAAGCCTTAGGGGCAAGACGAAACTATAACCCCCATGTCCTAGCCAAATGCCCGGCCGTAGCCTAACCCAGGGCCAAATTCTTGGAGCAAGCGTGGGCCCTGAAATAATGGCGGTTGAACCTGACAGTGTGGTTCGATTTCTCATGGAGATCGGCTTCTTTGGAGGCCGACGTGTGAGATGGGAAGACCATCGGACGCCCGAAGATAACAACATCAGCCAGCAGTAGCCAGCTAAAAATGAGAAAAACTGCGATTTTCTCCTCCTAAACAATATCATCCGTGGATGATTTGTTGCGAATATATGGGTGGGACGCATTGCACTGTAGAGACTAGGATCTCTTGACTTCTTCGGCAAACATTTTAAGTATTCAAAATACAAATTCCTTTATTTCTATCAAAAGATTCCTAATATTTTCTGTGTTAATTCCGCAGTGTCCGGCTGATGCCTAGTATTAGAATTGCTTGTGTCGTTTTTTTCTTTTTTAGTGCGGAGAGACCTAAACGCAGGAGGAGGAGGAGTCGTCGTCAGACAGCGGCACAGAGAATGTTGGACCAGCTTCATCAGGATACACTGGCCCTATCCAGAGACTTGGCAATGGAGGTAAGGGTGGATAATGGGCGTACATACACGTTTTCCCTGGAGCTCTAGAGGTACAGCTGGAGTTTCCTAAATGTCTTCGATTTCATGGTTTATATTAAGTGCCTTCACCTTTCGTCCTCAAGAATTTTAAAGTTGACTGTCTTCTCACTTTCAGGAGTTAATGAAACATGGTCCGATTAATGTTCTGTTTGTCTTTTTGTAATGTTTTTGAATGAACAAAAAATTAAATGAAAGCTTTGGCTGGAGATGTGGTGCTAGTAAGACATGGACACCCTGTACCGTGCCGCTCTCTTATAAAAAGGCTCTCATAAATTTTCATCTGCTATAACCAAAAGAATTGTTAAATTTAGCCATATTTTATGTATGTAATTTTTAACCAGATGTTAAGTGACTTTCAGTATTTATTCAGCTTAAAAATGTATACTTTTAGTTTCATCAAGAGTACAGTTTCATGTAATATTTATTTGCTGTTTGTAATGTAAAGTTGGTTGACATACGGCACGGCTTATGCTTATGAATTTTATCAGGACATGATAGAAAAGAGTAAGAAAATCTCCAATACTGTGTAAGGTACGCTCAGTGCGTGAACTTGGTTCTTTCCGTAACTTCGAGGAGAGTCCCACTTTGAACTGAGTAAGCGCTTTCATACGCATGTCTGTTCACAGATTCGCTAATTAGCCTACCCTCAGGCTTACGGTTACGTTTGATAATTTTTCAGTTATTATTTAAATTAATTATAGATTAGTTAAGTTAGTGCAATTGAAAACCTAATTCCGCAACTTTGTAGTATTATTTTATGCTCTTTCCAATGATATAAAAATTGTTGCATCTTGCATAGTGTAAATTCGTGGGAATGTATTCTAACTAATAAATTTATCTGCCTTAAGCCTGAGGCTAATTAGCGAATCAGCGAGCAGACATACGTTATATGAAAGATGAAAGAATGCATATTTAGTGTTAAGTGGCACCCCCACCCCCGAAATTATGGGTGTCCTCTCCCCAGTTAACGCACCGAGCATGCTTTGCATGCTTAAATACATAGTAGTGTATAAAAGTTCCTTAGTCTGAACTATTATGTACTCTGGATTGTATGTATGTGCTTTGCCAAAATTAGTTGATACCAGTTTTGTTGTTTGCTTGTTTTTATCATTTCCAGCTTGCTGAACAGGATAGCATTTTTTCAGACCGCAGGAAATGTTGCTGATGAAGTTCATGTGCAAACTCACGGACCAGATGAAAGAGTCATACAGTGCCATGTCTGCAAAACATGGAGGAGAATACCTCATAGAGTGAATCTCAGAGAAAATGGTGACAACTGGACTTGTGCCCAGTTGAGGCCTCCCGTGTAAGTATACCTGTGCATGAAACGTAATGAATAACTTACATTCGGGAGAAAAAGATGAGTACCAGAGCCATGCTAACGTTCCAATTTGGCAAATTGCTCTTTTCGCATAGACGCGACATTTCGCAAAAATAGGGCTGGTGTCGCAAAGTTTAGATGAAATTGTAACTATAACATTCATCCTTCGAAGTGTCACGTTTACTAAATTTCGCTAGAAATGTTATTTCGCTGAGTGTGAACTCTGAAGTTTGACAAACTTGACTTTTACATGAAACGCTAACAAACATTCAGAGCTGTCACACTCTGCTTTGGTGTAGTTTAGCCCGATGTTCCTTCAACCACATACGTAATATGCATTGTTATATTTTATGTGGTAAACTTTTCCTATAAAGCAATATCACATATTTTGTTGTGTGATTGTTCTTTTTGGATTTTCTGTTGTAGTAATTGTTCCCCGCCAGCATCGACTTCGGACGAAGAGGAAACCATTCCGCAGAAACGGCTGAAGCGTGAGCTGTCGCTGTCTCAGGAGAACAGTTCTTTACATGAGCCTGCGTTGCCGCTGCCTGTACCGCCTACATGTCCCAGTCCTGCATCCGCTTGCTTACCAGGACCATCTGGTATTGCCAATCATGATCCTGTGAATGACGCCACTGAGACGTCAGATCAGAGGAGCGGCGATGAAGACGAAAGCAGCGGCGAAGAGGTAGATATGTTGTTCAAGGAAACACTATGTAGTACAGTTCTGTTTCTGTAGCATCGGCTATGTAGCTAAAACTTACGAAATAACCTATTTTCGTGCTCTTAAACGTTCTGAGACCAGTCCCGTATTCTTAGATGAAAAGATAAAGTTTTGGTTTTTGCCATTATACTTTCAGTAGAAAGCCGAGACATCGGATTGGTTGCCATGGCTGGAAAGAGGGCACCGAAATGAACATTTTAGCTTTTACAACTTTTGAGCTATCTCCAGTGGTTAAGTCAGTATATATATATATATATTGGCCACAAACCATTTTAGAAATTTTTCAAATTACTCTAATCTTACGGATAATTTTGGTTCATTTATATATATATATATATATATATATATAAAATGCCTATTAGCTGGACTTCGTTGATATATCTATATATAAGCTAGAGATTTGGCCGAAAACCAGTTTGGCAAAACTGCGCTTATTTTGTTTTGATCATCGATTTCTCAAAAACTCTTGACGGATTCCGGAGATTTTTGGCAGAGTGGAAATTCGCAGTTCTGCGGAGGGTCGTTTTTTCTTGGTTCGGGCTAGAACGTTTCGAGTAGCAAGAAAAATCTATTTTGAAAAATTAAGTTTGCTTTCGCTTGCTTGCTTACATACAGTACTATCATGGCTCCTAACAGACACAATGGAAAAAGAGAAAGCGTGGTATGTAACCCTGTTTATCTGAAATCTGAAATCGTAAAAGTGTTATAAGTTAGCAAACATTGAGTGGTTTTCCAAAATGAGCCAATAAATAGTGCTAAACTGTAAAGTTATTCTTCTTGGCGCATATATCTTGAGATGCAAACTTGTTGTAGATGATTCTCTTAAAGTAAATAACTGTATTCCCCGTTGTTTTAGGACGCTGTTACGGCTAAAATGATTGAAGATCTGAAGCAGCAAATCGTTGTATTGCGAGACTATGCTGCAACGCAACGAGTGAAGCGTGAGCGTTCAACGGCGAGCGCACAGACCACTGATGATCTGATTATGGACTATGTCAGCATTCTTCAACTCACTCAGTCATCTACTACGCGTGCAATTCAAACGGAACCAACTTTGGATGCTTCTGCTGAGGAAAGGAGGGCCACAAGTGGGACTGCTGTTGATGTTGATGTTGATGATGATGATGAAATTGAGGTTGTCTATGAAGCGGTGACCAGCAACCACACCTCTCCGGCTAACAGTGGTTTGAGTGGCCTGGATGGGTGTCCGGACACTTCGCCTATCCCTGTCAAACTGGAACCGACAAGTTCCCAGGCCGCAGACTCTACCGACCCTCCGGCTGAGCAACGTCTGCAGGATTTGGAGGCTAATGTGGCTGAACTGATCAGTGTGCTTTTGCCGCACATCACTGTTACAGATCCCTCAATGGTGTCTCAGTATGTGAAGGAAATTATACAGGCGAATGTGAATAATAGTAGCTAATTATTGTAGTTTGGTGCAAACAGAACAGCGTAGCTTATTGATACAGTAGTGTACTAATGTTAATGTATAGTGTTGTATGCAGTGTTATTATGTTCTTCTAGAAATTGTGGTTAGGTTTAACTTATGTTTGTTTTGTTCCATTGTTTTGTTCCAACGGCTGTTCAGGGGCCAGCTTCATAGAATTGGAAATGTTCTAGGCTTCTCGCATATAGTAACTAAACTACGATGGAAGTTTTTGAGATCCGCAAGCCGCATTGCAAGACAAGCTGAAAAAGTTCTTGAGTTCTCGAGTCAAGTTCTCTGGTCGATTTCGACCAGAGAAATTTTTGTCCACTTGATACCTACTTGATAAATTTTTGAAAATATAAATTTATAAATTTTTTCTTCCTGAATGCAGCTGAGGTTTGTTTTGTTATATTTATAGTTAGTTTTAGTATGTCTTCAGGTATGTATATTATATTTCGGCAGTGCAACTTATTTTGTGTTTGAAACAGGTATCGTTCGGCCCGTTCTCTTGTGCTGGTCTGAAAGTGCATTAACCCTGGTACCAGTGGTGTTGTGACTCCCTAGCTTAATTTTAAAGAGCTTTCAAAATAACAATGTTGTTAGTGTCTAATTTTCTCTCAGTGTATCATTTTGCGGATTCGAATTGTCAACTGCCTAGTTAAGAGCGGGTTTGTCATTTCAGGTATTTTCTGTTTCGTTTGCTGATTGATATATGACTCTGCGGGCGGTAACCCTCACCTTATGGGCATATTCGAGGAACATTGTGTCGAGAGCGGGTAGCTTCTTGTAGGGGAGATTCGAGAAGCAAGGGAATGGAAAGCTGAAAAATACTGGTTTTTCCTGTGTTGACTGAAAAAGTTAAATATAAGCAATCTAGATTTTAAAACAATCATTTCAAGGAAACTATCTGGAATTATTGAATTGAAAACTTTCCCATCTGACCGATTTTTGTCAGTGCAAAGTTTGATACCAACTTACTCACTGATACCACCCACGTTTGGGAGAAGGAAGCGGAATTTGTGGAGAGGTAGAGACCCACTTGAAGAACCGCAGCCTTTGGTGTTACAACCTAGTTACTGATCAGGTATTAGATATATATAGAGAGAGAGTATATACAAAATCTTTCCACTTGCAAAGTATTGTTTCAGCAGCTGCTAAGGACAATTTGTTTTTCTTGTCTTACATGGACTTTTATTAAATTGTCACATAACAACTTATACAGAAAATTGGGTTGGAATGGCTACGTAACATTCAGAAATGTAAATAGTGAAGTGATGCCTCTGTGTAAATTTTATTGTTTTTGTTGATTTACTAATTATTTTATTATGTTTTTTTGTTGGGACACATTTTTTGCCAATTTTATGCTAAGTCAGACAACAAACTTTTGTATGTGTGCTTCCAAGTCGTGGTTCTTTTCAATAGCTCTTTTGTAAAAATACTGTCAGATTCAGTTTTGTGCCGCAAAGATGAGTTTTGCTTTAAAAAGAAAATTTTCCATGGCAATTAGACCATTTGTTACCATGATCGCCATACTGTCACTTTAGCAGAATGTAGAATGGTGATCCTTTTTTGCTAAATCTTAGCCCCGCTCAGGACCGGGGACAGACCTCCGCGGTACATTCGTAGTTCCCGAGCCTTTTGTTCACTAGTGAGCTAGTAACACTTAACTTTTCTTTTAAAATTTCTTGCTAAGTTAAATAAGCTGAAACAGCTGCAGTCAGCTGTGGATTTTATTGTTGCTGTGTTTGGGTGGGTGGGGTTGGGTCGGGTTGTCCCATGTTTTGCGTCTATGTTATTTTTGGTAACCCTCCCCACTTTAATAATTGTCGCCGTTTGTCAAGTGTGTACAATGTTTTTGAGGGTAAATGTTATTCTAAAATCTCAAGTTTAAACTTAATCAAGTCTTTTGTATGTTTATTGTATTTATTTGTATTTCACCTCTGATTTAGTTTTTCGTTTAAAATTTAGATACGTTTTGCTTCCCGCTTTCACTCCGGAACTCCCGCTTTCAGAACCCTTAATAAATTCAGAACTGTATCTGAATATACTAAATTCTGGATCGAATTTATCTATACTGACACCACACGTTCTTGCCTCTAGTTGGCTTCTGCCCAGGTTATGCTATCTGATGATTCTATTACTTTTGTATTTAGGCCGGTTTACTTATCGTGCATGGTCTGTATCATCGCATTTCGCTTAAATCTGTAACTTATTTTATCTCAAAAACTTACTGTCACAGAATTTGCAATGCGTACGTTTTCAGCAAGAGCAACTGTCTGATTTGATGTGTGACGTGCGACAAAAGCTAATGCAATTCTTGTAAATCGGCCGTTAGATTTCGTTTTGGATTTTTATGTTTTTGTGTTAGATGTTAGATTGCGTACAGTTCATGAATATTTAATAAATTACGTAAGCGTTCCGTTTATTTCATATTTCGGTTAGCAGTACCGGCCCAGTTGTTCGTGGGCAGGCCCGCTTGCCTGTTGTTGGCCTTCTGCTCATGCATGGTCGGCAACTAATCGGCTTCTTCAACTGGGGGCAGTCCCGATCGCCAACGGCTGGCGCAAACAATTTTTGACCGAAAAATTTCCACGAAGCTGGACAATATTTCAAAATTTTGACCAAACTCCTTAAAGGTTGACATTGCCTAGTCACCTTATACTGAGTGGGGGACCCAAAAAGTGGGGGACGTCCCCCTCAGTAGCACAAGCCCAGCTGTCATATTTGGTTTTGATTGTGAAGCCGATTTTTGTCTAACTTTTAGTGATGAGATAAAACTAATTTCGGTCAATGTCGCCTAGTAAAACGATCAGCCTTAACTAACAAATGAAATACATCTTCCAAATATTAGTGCCATGGCTCATACATATCTTAAGCACGGATTAGATATTTTGTTCATAGCATTCTGATTTTATTCATTTCATATCTACTTCAATTTCTACTGAATAGACAAAAACTGAACCTCATCAACAGCCTATTGTCGATGTCGCTGACATTTAGCCGTCTTTTTCAGGAGGATTGCCAGAGGTGTGCAGTTTTTTATGTTACGAGACGTTTTGCTGCAAAATTTGTTAAGCGGACAAAACGGTAGTTTTTGGTGAACTTAGACAAACGAGGTCTTGCCGCACCAAACTAGCAAAGTTTTTTGTAACATCAGACGCGACTAGACAGACATTTGCTAACGGTGCGCATCAGGCATGTAGCTTAATCTTTAATGTTTTTTTCGAAGAGAAAACGTTGCTGGTTCTGGGAGCCATTAAATTAACCACATGGTTTCATGAAAAGAGTTTAACCCTGCTTAACCTACCTGGGTGTTTTGCCTGGGGTTAAATTTCAATAGAAAATGCTCAGAAAGAGTTAAGCAGAGTTAAGGGGGGGGTCGCGAATTTTCGACCATCACCGATTTTTCTCATTTTCACATATTTTGTAGTCCCCATGGGTCCCCAAAACAAGACAGTTGCGTTTGTTGCAAAACTTTCCCTATCATTCACAATAGTCCTCCAAAGGTGACCCCGACATGTGTTAAACATAGGAAAATGAAAAAGTTAGGAAAATTTCGCGCTAACCAAAAGTTTGAGCGCTGTGCAAGAGTAAACGAGCTATAGCTGGGCAAAATGTTAATCTGGACTAGGTAGCGTGTTAATATCTATATGAGGTACTTTTGTGTTAGCTCAGCGATTTTCTAAAAAATTTCAAAGTTGGGCGAAGCCGGTTTTTGCACAAATTTGACTTACTAACACGTCACCAAAGAAATGTTTCGTCGTGGCCTGAACTAACCGTTTACTGCACAGATTTCGCGTATAGATATTAACACAGTACACAAATAGAGGTTCAATTTCCATACGCAAAATCCATGCTGCTACTTGTGGATAGTTCATACTTTTGGTTAGCGCGTTGGCGTTTTGCCTCAAAATACGTCATTTTCTCAATTTTTTGGATATAATGGTCCATAAGTCGGGTGAAAGCCGAGCTATTCCAACCAAATTCGGTGTGCCAGTTTGCACATATGAAAGGAAGATTTGCGCTAAATTTAACTGCAATTGCTGGTGTTTAACTGTGGACGCATGCCTCAGTGCGATGACGGAAGCCTATAGTCAAAAAATGACAAATTTTCAAATTTTTCAAATATAGCCAAATTTTATATCAAATTGAAGCTCTCGATGTCCTGAACATTTTATCTTCTTGCACCAAGTCTCTACAAAGCAGTATGAGAAAGTTAAGCCGCATTAAAGTTTGAAGTAAATAACAGTCGGAAGGAGCTTGATCAAATGGTTCAAACGCCGTTTCTCGCTCGTTGCTTGACGTATCATTGTCATTTGCACAGCAATAAATAGCGCAAGATAGAGGCTTCAATTTGATGTATTGACCATACCGTAGTCTTTTGTCATCCTATGTGTACACGTCTTCGAAGCCCTTAGCGAGGCATAGTGGCGTAAATACTAAATTGTAGGAATTTGAACTGCAATATCTCTTAACTGGAATGACGCTGGACTCTAAAAATGTGTCTTGTTTTTGGACACATATGGGGGTATATTACACCCGAAAATGAGCGAAATCGGTGACTATAAAATTTGGTACCCGGCGACCCCCCCCCTTAAATTTAATCCTTTCGTGAAAACGGTAGAGTTAAATTTAACTCCACAGGTTTTTAACTCTGCACGCGATTCTTGAAAAGGGCAGAGTCAAAGCGAGTTAATTTTAACTTCATGAATCCATGCGGTGTTAAAATTTTTAACTCTACCTAACTCGCAGGGTTAAAATTAACTCTTTTAAGGGGAGGGGGCGACTAAAATGGGGTGCCCCAATTTTCTTGGATCGGCTTCATTTTTTGCATGAATATACACCATGTGCGTGGTCAAAAAATACTTGGTCGTTGGTTCTTGGCTGGCTGTCAGTAGCTCGCCAGGGACCCGAGAATTGGTCCGACCCCCCACTTTTCGTGACACCCACTATAAATACTAAAAAATTTCTCCTTGCTGTTTCGTTCAATGAAAACATCTACGCCTTGGCACAATGAGAGAAGACATGTTAGGTAATATACACATAGCATTAGCTTTGCTGCAACCCTAACGGTTAGAGACAGGGTTTTTTTTTTGGTTTTCGAATTTGCGTCAACCTTGCGTCCCGCTAAGTTTAAGTTGCGTCCGGTTAAGAAATGTTGCGTCCAGATAGAATTTTTGTTTTATCGTGTTTTCTGTGGAAAAAATTGATTTATATCAAAATTTTGATAATTTCTTTAGTGTAACACTATTTAGACTATTTAGAAACTTGATGCTGCTTAACATTAATGCAGGAATACAAAGGTACCTATAGAACAGCTAAGAGGGCAACGTACACGACGGGGGGTCTGGAGGGCGGAGCCCTCCAGAAGTTGAAGAATTTTTTGCAATTCCAGAATAATCCGCAATGGAAATGTTTAAAAAGATTTTATTTGGCATCTGTTGCATCTAACGCAATACCTTGAGTAATTTTCAATATTATTGACACGCATTATTCCGATATTTCAATGTCATACATAGTTAAACTAACTAAAGTTTTAAAAATTAATGAAATATTTAGGAATAGCATTGAGAAAAAGGTAGTAAATATCAAACATACATTCAGTTTCAAAAACTCTGAGAACTTCTGATCCCTGAAAACAGTATTCAAAGTGAGTACCGGGGGGTCTGGGGGGCGGAGCCCCCCAGAAGTTGGAGATTTTTTGGCAATTACGAATTGAATCCGTAATGGAAATGTTCAAAAAGATTAATTTAGCGTCTGGAGCATCTAACGCATTTTGCGCGTAATTTTCGATTGTATTGATACACATGATTCTGATGTTTCAATGTTATAGATAAACTAATTACGGTATTAAAAAATAATGAAATAGTTATTAAATTAATATCACTAAGAAGAAAGGTAGTAAATATGAAAACACAAAGTCCATTTTCAAAACTCTGAGAATTACTGATTCCTCGAAAGATTAGTATAAAAGATCAGCGGGGGGTCTGGGGGGCGGAGCCCCCCAGAAGTTGGAGATTTTTTTGCATGTAGGAATAAATCCGTAATATAAATGTTGAAAAGAATTAATTTGGCATCTGTTACATCTAACTAAAGCATCATATGCTATTTCGTTCTTTGCGTAAATTGCAGCGTGTACGCGTGGTGTAGTATTATTCTTCAAAATTGTGTTAAAAACTCAAATGTTCACGGTTATGCACATTGTAATGTTTTACTTATTGATGTGAAATTTGCGCGTTCAAAAAGATCTATGGATATAGGTGGACAACGACTTAACAAGTAACATTGAGACATGACCTTGCACCTTGGCATTCCACGACAAAGTGGTAAACACCAGGGGTCTGGGGGCGGAGCCCCCAGAACTCGACGAAATTTTTGGAAAAAACGGAAAAATTGGTACTGCAAAGATTTAAAGTTTTTACTCTTACAAAAGTGAATTTTCTCCCGAAATAACGTTGCGTCTAGCTTGCGTCCCGTTAAAATTTCGTTGCGTCCAGATAAGAAACTTTGCGTCCAGACGCACATCTGGACGCAAAAAAAACCCTGGTTAGAGAGCAATGGTGTCCTAAACTTGAAGAATCGTCGAAAATTTGGAAAATTTTGGTCGCCGAATCAAAAAATTTAATTCTGGTGCGACTCCGGAAGCTGAAATTTGGTATGAACATACACTCCATAGGTCTACAAAATTGTGCCAAATATGAAGGAATTCTGCCCAGGCATTATAGTTTTACGCAACTTAAAATATGAAAAATGTCAATTTTGGTCTAGTCCAAAAAGTATCTCAAGATGTTCTAGCACGATAGCGCGGACAGATTTGGCTCAAATTGTGCTGATATGTAGCCTTACTGACCCTACTACAACAACATAAGTTTCAGCTAGTTTCCTTCATAAACGGGTGCATGGCAGACACTTTGCGTGCTCAGGAGAATACCAGCTCAACTGCCTTCCAGTACATTCTTGTAGGGTTTGTACAGCCGGCCACAAGACAAGAAAGCAACCATACACAGTTCATAAGTGACAAAATACATGTAAATGAATGAGTTCTACCCGATACAACCGTTTTCCCAACTTAATTGAGACTTTTAAACCAAGGAACATTGAAGGTAGAAATCTCAATTCAGTGATCCTTTCAAACGGTGAAATTTCAGTTTTTCGAAAATAACTTGAAATTGGTGGCAAATACGCGATTGCGCCAAGAAGAAAAGTTGTTCAGAATCATGAAAGCTATCGATTGATATAAATATTGTGCATATTGGACAATCTTCAAAAATCCACTTTTTAGCTGTTTTTGCACTTTTTGTCCTGTTTCGAGTGGCATAAATCTACTTTGCGCAGGCCAAATTCCTTCATATTTGGCATAATGTTGGAGACCTATGGGCTCTATGTCCACAGCAAGTTTTAGCTTCCGGGCTTGCATCCCGCTTAAATTATTTGATTCGGCGGCCAAAATTTTCCAAATTTTGGACGGTTCTTCAAGTTTAAGCTAGCAGTGCTCTCCAACCGTTAGGCCTACACCAAAGCTAATGCCATGCATATGCTGTCCAATATGTCTTCTCTTGTTGTGCAAAAGCTTAGATGTTTTCATTGAATACAACAGCTGTGAGAAATTTTTGAACATTTATGTTGGGTGTCGCCAAAATCGGGGGGTCGGCCAGGTTCTTCGAAGCATAGCGGGCCACAGGAGGGCAGCTAAGAACCAACGAGTGGATACTTTTTTGGCCACGCACATGCTTTATATTCATGCCAAAAATGAATCAAATCGAAAGATGTTTGGGCAAAAGTTTAGTCGCCCCCCCCTTAATTCTTTCTTGAAAAGGATCGAGTTAATTTGAACTCTACACTACCCTTTCTTGAAAAGGCCCCTAGACAGAATTTCCTGGATAAAACGTTTTGCTAAAAATTCGTCAGTCTGCAATTTTTCTGACAGGCTACTTTAAGGAAAATAGATAAACTTCAAGCCTTCGGTCTCAAAAATGTGTGAAACTGAAACATTTAAAGGTAGGCTACTCACACATTAGGTTTTCAAATTTTCTAAAAATTCCCGAAACGGGTCAGGAAATAGTGACCCGGTTTCATCTCTGCGGGTATGGACTACTTGTTCAGACATTCAGCATCTCTGTTTAGCAATTGGTTTTGGTCATGGTGCTGTCGCTGGGCAGGTAGATTTGCGTTTTCAAAAATTGCAGTATTTTCCTATATCGATTTTCTTTTATCATTTTATATGTTTGTTTTTGTGAGAATTTCAACGATTTATTAATCTGCTGAGTGCCGCCTTAATGCCCGACTTTCAAAACGTTCTGCTCTTCTCGGTTCTTCTGTTTTTCCTTTAAAAATAAATGCACGTATTTATGATAGGGCTGTTCCCAGGCCGTGTAGCCTTAGCCGACTCCTGGCCCAAGACTTGTAGCGGACTCCGGGCCCGGGCAGGACCCGACCCGGCACCCAACCCGCCCCGGCGGAGTCAGTGGGCCCGGGCCCGGCCCGGAGAATCTCATCAGAATAGCCCTACCTAGTATGAATTGGGATGAGAGCCATCAATATAGAATTCAAACCGGTGAAAGTGAAAATTATCAAGGAATAATTTTTGATGCGGAAATATAACGAAGTGCTTGTGCTAAAATGCTGCTTTATTAAGTGGTCAATTTATTTATTGGCTAGGAATCTATTGTTTGACTGACAACATGTGGTTTGCTTGCAGTAGTCCCGGGATTGCTTCCAAAAAGGTATAGAATCGGAACTGGTAGGATTTTTAGAACGAGAACTGGACCGCTTCTTCTGTCAATTTTGGTAGTTGGAAATTCCAGTCAAGATGTTAACCGTAGTCTTCAGTCAATGCTTAGGTTTTTTGGACAATCTTATAACAAAAATTAACAAAGGTGAGTTCGACATTAAGCTTTCTCTAACGGATAGATTTGAGGATCCGGCCGCAGCTGTTGTCTCGCTGACCTCTGCATTTATTCTCTGCTAAAGTTAAACTGAAATGCGTTGCCATGGGAAGACGTTGCTCCAGTTTAAAGGTTAAGCTGAGTAATGCAATTTTTAAGGAATATGTTCTTGATTTGTGGGATCTTTTCAGGTTAACCCCCCCCCAGGCCCAAATTCAGCAAAATTTCACCAAATGAGTTGAAATTTTGTATGGGTATCTTTTCGACCACGCTGAGTGCAAATATCGCAAAATCTTTCGATTTCGCAAAATTCTATTTTTTCAATTCGTAAGGGGGACCAAGGGGAACAGAAAAGCTTTTTGTTTTTGATTTTGCTGAAAGTTGTACTCAGGCTTTTTCGTGTTCGCAGAACACCAATCTGAAGTCCGTTTTTCGATTCGATATCGCAGGATAAGCTTACATCTTAAGCTTAAAGCTTTATTTAGCTTTCCCGGTTTCCCATAGTCCTCCCTTACGAATCGAAAAAAATCGAATTCCGCGAAATTGAAATTTTGCGATATTTGAAGTAAGCGAGCGTGGTCGAAAACACACCCATACCAAATTTCAGCTCACTTGGTCAAGTTTTGCAGAATCTGGGGCTTATCCTGAAAAGATCACAAATATCTGTGCTATAGGTCAGCAGCCAGCATCCAGCTGGATGGCCAGACACTCTGCCAGGCCGGCCTAAAAGCTGCGGCTGCGCGACCGTTCTAAAACACTACTCCCTTCGACTTCGACGAGAGAAAATTACGTAGACAAACGACACTCATTGGATTAAAAACTAAAAAATTTCTGCCATCCCAAAAATCCCTGGCCCCTTGGAAATCCATATCGGGCACCTCCTACAAGAAAAGTCCCTAGCATAAGCCCAGAATAGGGCATACGCGAAGTCCTTACGGCTCCTGCCAGCCAAGTATACTTGTTCAGCGAAAGCTTCAGTACATTATTTATACGACAAATTTAAAATCACAAAGTCAACAGTGCAAAGTGTGACTTCCGTTGTTTTATCTTGGGACGACAACCTATCGAATATCGAACGAGCTTGGACGGAAGTAAGGATTTCCTACACTAAATAGTAACCTTGTAAATCCAACCATCAATCTTTATTCAATTAAACCAGTATAACAGAAAACCAAACAACATGTATGTAAATAGTTAACAACAGTTAAACTAGATTCCATCATTTTTCTTTTTACTTGGAAATCGAGCCCCTATCTGAGCCTTGGCTTTTGCTGGCAGAAGATCTTCGTCGTGCAGCCTTTTCCTGTTGCTTCTCCTAAAATGGCGGTAACAAAATTAGAAACAAAAAATGCACATATTATATGCGAAATAAAACAAGTGAAACGAATCAAATCAAAACTGAAAAATCATAGTCAGACAGGATAGAGGAGAAAGGGCACCAGTTGCAGTCAGCCACAAAGACGGAATGTTGAATCTTAAATAGAGATGCACCGGGGCCGGGGCCTGGAAATTGGGGGTCCAAATCGGAAATTTTCAAAAGTTTTCTGGAAAATTTAAATTCTATAATAATTTTTGATATACAAAATAATGTTACTATCGTTGTTTTCATTCATATCGGCGGAAAAACAAACGATTTCTAACACTTTTTGACTTTCGGAAATTCAAAATTTTGGTCAAAACAGTCAAAAATTTACAAAATTTTGCTAATTTTTGGCCCCGGTCGGTACCGGGGCCTGACCACCGGGGCCGGGGCCGGGGTTTGACTACCCGGGCCGGGGCAGGGGCCAGGCCCCGGTGCATCCCTAATCTTAAATATCCATGAAGCATTTTAATTTTGCAAATTCAAGAAGCATGCTCAAAATTTCCTGTTGCCAACGGACACCTGAATTCTTTAAAGTGGGGCTGAGAACCCCCATTCTTTTCTTATTTATCATAGATTTTCTAGTCAAAGGGTCGACCACCCCAAGGGCTGGGAAACACCACAAGGGTACCGAATACCGGATCAGACTCCCTGGACACCCAACTCGGTTTAATGTTTTGCATTTGTAAAAAAATTGCAAAAATTAAAAGCCTACATATAATCTCTGATTTGCTGTATTTATATATAGATGCTTCCATTAAGAAATTAGGATTTTGCATAGCTAGGAATATTCGTCCCTAGCGATTCGTGACGTGAGTGAACTTAATCCAGGAATTTTCTCATTCAGTCGAAATTTGAACTTTTGCTATTTCTAGACATTTTTTCTGGGTTCGAGACTAAAGCAGGACATTTTAGTGGACAAGACTGAAACTGCCAAGTCCTAACTCTAGCCGTCCCGTTCCTAGAGCAATCCCTTTGTGATTGAGCCACCGTGTGGCCTCGCTTGGGTGGGACCAACGATGTTACTTTTGCTCCAGTAGCAGCCTTCCGTCTGTCTTTGACTTGACTTACTTGACTTATGGGCCCAGACGATTTCCGTCCATGAAAGCCGCCGATCCGTTGACACATCTTCTCCAAGACGAACGATCTTGTGCGGTCAGGTACCAATCCCGTAGACCAAGCTTCCGCACGTCCTCTAGAGCTACATCCGACCATTTCTTCCTCGGTCTTCCAGGTCTTCTCACCGCCCGGGGATCATCAGAGGTCCACCCAAATAGTAGCCGTTTAGGGGTCCTGCTGTCAGCCTGTCTGCACACATGACCTAGCCACCGCAGCCTCGACTTCGCTAGGCTGTCCCTGATAGGGGGAAGACCACAAGCATTTCTCAGAGTCACAACGGGGACATGGTCTCTCATCGATACCCCCATAATTCGTCGCAGGCAGTTGTTTTGGAAGACTTCTAAGCGAACTGTATCCGTCGCTCGAGGAGTCCAAGATTCGCAGCCATACAGGAGAACCGATAGCACAGAAGATCGAAACAGATTCAGCTTAACATGTAGCTGTAGATCGTGGTTACTCCAGATGTTTGACAGTTTAGCGAAGGAAGAACTTGCCAGCCTGATTCGGTTTGTGATTTCGTCGTTTAGTAGCCCATCCTGCGAAAAAGTGCAGCCCAAGTATTTGAAGTTTGCTGCTACTTTAAGCTGTTCACCGCCTATCTGGCAGTTTGGGTCATTGGGGTCATCAGAGAAGCACACAACCTTCGTTTTCGGACAGCTAATCTCAAGGCCCAGGGTCATGCATACTTCAGCAAAATAACTTACAATTTGATTTATGTCAGCTGAGGATGTTGCAACAAGGGCGGCGTCATCGGCATACAATAGAGCTGTGATGGTATCCATGAATGATTCTTCGCTCTTGCGCTTTATGCCATCCGGGAAAAATCGACTCCCATGTCTGAAACTTATGGAGGCGCCAACGTTTGAATGTAAGAGAAGGCTTTTTACGGCTACATCGATATAGCAGTTGAACAAAAATGGGGCCAAAACACATCCCTGGCGAACGCCAGTTCGTATTCGGAACCATTCTGAGAGTTCCCCATAGATTTTAACAGCACAGTCGGTATCCTTATGGAGAACTTGTATGAGTCGGTTCAGTTTGCCTTGTATGCCAAAGAATGGCAGGATTTTCCACAAAGTTTCTCGGTCAACACTATCATATGCCTTCTTAAGGTCCACAAATACTGAATAGACAGGGAGTTTCTTCCTCCAGTGTTTCTCTATGACCCGTCCCAGGACAAACAGCTGGTCGGCGGTGCTGCGACCTTTCCGGAAAGCGCATTGGGGTTCTGACAGCCTGGCTTCAATTTTCTGCCGAATTCTATGTAGTAGAACTAAGGCAAAAACTTTTCCTGGAATTGAGAGCAGGGAGATGCCCCGGTAATTATCGCAAACCGTCTTGTCTCCCTTTTTATGCAGAACAGATATAACAGCCTTGCACCACTCAGCCGGGCATACTTCAGCACGCCAGCAAGTGATGATGATATTATGTAGCCATGCAATTGCACTCTCTCCAGCATATTGCAGCATCTCACTTGTAATTCGGCAAATTCCGGGTGCTTTTCTGCGCTTCAGACCCCTTACTATGGTCCTGATTTCTTCAATGGTTGGTTCCACTGCTTCTTCTTCTTCTTCATCTGGCACAGGCTCAGGGTTCAAATCTCGTAGTACTTCATGCAGTCGTCGATCATCAATATTTCGTTGAATGTTCAGAAGGTGTTCAAAATGATCCTTCCAACGCTTTATCTTTTCAGATTTCGACCTTAGTGGCATACCATCTGTTCCCTTCAGATCAT
Source organism: Trissonchulus latispiculum (assembly GCA_030248195.1). Classification (NCBI taxonomy): domain Eukaryota; kingdom Metazoa; phylum Nematoda; class Enoplea; order Enoplida; family Ironidae; genus Trissonchulus; species Trissonchulus latispiculum. The sequence continues at coordinate 12,385 of JASAND010029469.1, read as the reverse complement.
CCGTTGCAGAAGTCGGTTGTTTCCAAAATAATTTCAGCTTCGCATAAACTTCGTGCCAGCGATTTCTATGAAAATCATCGTCGATCTCAGCAGCCAGTGACCTGAAATAGTTGTTCTTATTTTCTCTGATTGACTTCTTCACTGAACGCTGGAGTTGCTTAAGGTGGCGCTTGCATTATCGGGATTATAGATATAAAATTTAGACCGATAGCTCAATTTTGAAGAAATCCCAACTAAATTTACTCTGGTTGGCGGGGCATTTTTTGACAAAATGTCGGCAATGGAGACCACGTGCTTGGCTAGCTACCGGTATGGCTTAAAATTTCGAAATTTTATTAAAGCTGCAAACGACAACGTCGTATGCACTAGGTTAAAGAGCATAAAAAGCCCGTTACAACGATGTGCATATCTCTCCTGTACGTGGTTGCAATCAAAAGTTACAGACGGTTGAATATATGACAAAGTTACGTTTACCATTCTCAAAGCGAATGCAAATGTAAAAACCTATCGTTCGGAAATGAATTCTACAGGGCTTTTCACTTTGCTTTTGTGTTGGATTTGTTTATTAGTTCATAAAATACACTATGCGACTTATTAAAAGCATAATATTTGCGAAAAACTGAAGCGATTAGTGCGAAATTTTTCAATTTGATTTTCTCATAAATGTTGCGACCAAACTCGCTCAAATTTTGCATGCACGTTTATTTAACGAGTACGCAGGGGCAATTTTTTTAGTTTTTGTTTAAATCGTATATTCCGCGAGATATTGACTTTCAAAGTTTTCGAATATTCATAAAATACTCAAAACTGCATAAATCGAAAAACTGAAAAAATTGCCCCTGCGTTATGCTCATTTACGCATTTGTGCCAAATTTGAGCTGATTTCATTCAGCCGTTAATGAGTGACACCGTTTTGAAAATTTCAGCTTTTCCCTCTTGTGTAAGTCGCAAGCCAAGCACTGGATTATTCAAATTCTACCTATTGCTAGCATTTAGCACCAGCTACCTATGCTGAAGGTTTGAAATAGATTCGTCGGAAAATAAACTCAGGAGAACCGTTCCCGGTAATGCAAGCGCCCCCTTAAATTGAAGACTTAGTTCCTGCTGCCTGGTACCAACGGCAGCTAATTGTTGACTCCTTACTGCTCTCTTCTGTCTGCATAGCTCGATCGTCTCAGGTGTGATCCAGTTTGGGTGGGATCGACTCTTTTGTCCAAGCACCTCTGATGCAGTAGATGTCAAAGCCAACTTGAAGGATAACCATTTTTCTTCGACTGAGAAATTTTCATGGTCAGAGTCAATTTGGTTTGCTGTTTCCGGCATCGGCAGCTTTTCACTTACAGATTGACAGAAACGGTTACCAATTTCCGGAATAGATAATTTATCGGAGTCAAACTGCACCAAGGCTAAGTCGCGCTTCTTAGATCGCAGGCGAATTCTAATTGGTGTCACCAATAACTTATGATCCGTTCCACTGGAAAGATCAGTGACTCCAGGAAGGTTAGCACTGCGCCATACCCTACAGTCTCTGACAGCCGAACTGAATCGTTTACTGAGGCATATAAAGTCCAAGGTTTTATTTACCAAGCCAGTGTTAGAGTACCACGTCACCTGATGTGCCTTCTTGTGTCTAAACCATGTATTCATTATCCGTAGACGGTTTTGGTTACACAAATTTACAAACCGAAAGCCGTTATCATTGGATTCTTGATAGCAGAAAGGGCCAGTGCTGCATCCATTTAGCTTCTGGTCGGCGCCAACTGTTGCATTCAGGTCGCCACACAAGGCAATGGCATCTGAATTTGGTAGCTTTCGCAGAAGATTGGACAGCGATCTATAGAACGAGTCCTTCATAGCCGCATCTCCACAATTAGTAGGGGCATAGCAGCATACAATTGCTAACTTGACTGGATGGGTGTTGAGGCGGACACATAGGAGCCTCTCTGGATTTTCATCGTCTGTTAGAACACTCTCTACACACTGTCTGTCTGTTAGTCTGTCTTTGACGATTGCATAAAAAGGTATAACGCAGTACTGCATAATCAGCACGGAACAGTTCAAAGTCAGTGCAAGAATGACTCGGATTTTACTCCTCGTGACACTAGGTAGAGTGAGGTAGCAAAGGAAAACAAGTTAGATTACGACACAATTAGACACACTCTTTTGTCAGAGCAAAAACTAGTCTATAGACGCTATCGGCTGTCCACCCCTCATGACTAAATAAGCTCCAAGTGACTAAAACAATTCTTCGGATTTCACCCCAAGGGGTACAAAGGAGAGCCGAAATTTTTGTAACAGTTAGAAAACAGTTCATTAACTTGGATTGCTTGCGTATAGTGACAAACCTTCATGCGCTGCTGCAACAATTTGTGATAGGCATGTTCGTCTTCACGACGCTTGATGGCCCGAGTGCGCTTCAGAGCTCGTCGATGACGCTTCCGCTGCAGCACAACTGGAGTAATGAGCCGTTGAATTTTAGGTGCCTTGGTTCGAGCCTTCTTGCCTGAAAACAGTCAAAACATCCAACTTAATAATATACTTTGTTGATGCTGTAGTCGTCGAGCTCGTCGATTACGAGACTACATGAGAACGCGGTCGGCTAGCAAAGCATTGTTAAATTATAAAATCTTCTATAGAAATCAATTCAGTTAACGGATTTTACAAATTGTTTTGGCAAGTAGCTTTTTGGAAAAAATTATCAAACACCTGGGCTTATTTTATTGGGGGCGGGCGGGTCCTCCCCATAAACGACATCCCCCTCCCTTAAGTGGACGCCCCTTTTGTCACCCAATATTTTGCAGCTGAATTGATCAGAAGGCCAATTTTTAAAAAATTCCCCACGTTGCCGGAGATTTTTCCGCAATATTTGCGTTGTTTTAACACTAAAACTGCTTCCACCCGAGGTTTCCCCAAAGCGCCCCCAAGAAATAAGCCCAGACCACGACTTCCTTTCGACTGCACAGCACACTGCAACTGTCTGTCTGTTCTCGGCTCCACTCTGCCCGTAGGCAATATGGGGGTCAGTCTCGGCAGGTAGCGGATGCTGCAGCCAATCAAACTGGGTTTACTTTACTGGGGGGGGGGGGCCGGGGGCGGCGAGCGCCCCCACTTATTGGCTCCCCCCAGTCACAATAAGGAACCCAGAAAATGCCAAATTTTAAGGATTTTTGGTCAAACTTTTCAAACATTCTCCGGCTTCGCAGGAATTCTTTGATCAAAAATCATCTATTTTAATACTCAAACTCAATTTTGAGCACCTTTTAGCGTAGTTATAGCAGTATATATACGTCAAAAACAGACAATTTTTACTGTATTTTTACCATTTTAGACAATTTTACTCCCCCCACTCTCCCCACCCTCACTTTTTGGTCTAAAATAAACCCAGTCAAATGACACAAAAGGAAGCGACCGGTAAGGTCTAAGGGGGGTGTGGGTTACTGATCTTCCGTGGCTTGTACGACCGACCTGTTGTCTCATAAAAGACCAGTCAGCCGTCAAATGACACGGACGATCGATCTCACACTGCAACTCACCTTCTTTAGCAGGTAATGGTCGACGAATGACATATTGTCGCACATCGTCTTCCTTGGAAAGGTTGAAGAGCTTCCGGATTTTGGAGGCTCGCTTTGGCCCCAAGCGTCGTGGTACCGTCTGGTCTGTTAAGCCAGGAATCTCTTGCTCACCTAAACAACAGCCAATACAGACCACAGTATATACCTTCCTCCTAGCCATCGTGCCAGTTATGGAAGATGATGCTGTCATGCGGATCTTGATCTGCATGAGTTACATAAGTTTGAATAGTCAAGCGGGAAAAAACCCATTTTAATATGCGGGGAAAAACCCACCTCCACTGTGGGCTTACCGGTATGAGCTATATAGGATATTAATAGCCTATCTTGAAGAGCATCCAAAATAACACTAGAGGCTGCATTATTGTCGCTCCCGCTGGTTCCCTGCAAATTTTTTGAGACTTTGAAATTTTTGAAAATTTTGGTCCGTCCAAGTGCCGAAATTTGGCAAACGTTGTCTGGCCACCCGACCTAGACCAAAGCGGATTGTATGTATGTGTAGGGCATCTGTTGGGCTTCATGATGATATATGCCACACTGCCCTAACCCATCCGGTGCGACCTGGGGGTGACCTTGAGTTGGCGGGAAAAAACCCATCGGCGTGGAAAAACCCACTTTTCAAAATCGAATATTTTTCTAACCGTTAGCAGGAAAGGTCAAACTAATACATACTTTTGTTTAATAGAGTCTATAGATTAAACTGGTATAGGTTTTGCCTGGGTTCGTTCTGTTGTGGGTGCTCCAGGGGGTCGAAATCGGACATGGCGCCATTTCAAGCCAAAATGTCAATTTTGACAAAAATGCTTATTTTTGCAGTAAAATAGGTCTAGTTTGGCTCTAAATACAAGAAAAACGCGTTTTCTACCCTATAGGATGCTTAAACTGGCGAAAATAAACAATTTTTAAAAATTTCCAAAATTTGCCTATGTTTATATACGTGTTAAACATACAAAATTTTCAAAATTCAATTTTTTCTGAAATTTTTGAAAAATGTTGGTACCCCCCGTGGATCCGTGGACCGGTTTCTGTTTCGAGTCTTATTGTTCTAAATCAAAGATAACATGACGATAACTTGGCAACGACTAAGTTTGCAAAAGCACTGGTTGTGGTCAAGGAATGTGTTACACGAGCCCCAAACATCGCCCGCTCCCACGATTTCTGCTCCCCCCTCCTATTTTACATTTGCCCATGCAAAGGATGCCAAAAATACGAATTTTTAGCTTTTTTCACCAAAAAACCCCAGGCCTCGACCGACACCCCCCGAAAATTCCATACATACAAAATTCCATATATACCCTGGTTGTGGTATACCTTTCTTCACAATAACCAAATTCAGAACGGACAAGTTGGCATCAACTATGCATCCCCGAACCGACTTTCGTTTTCTTTCACCCGTGCGTCGAGGGCGATAACAGGAGTGGCCCTTACTAAGCAACAAACGAACTCGTCCATTAGTTAGGACTCCTTGTTTCATGGGGAAGCCTTGCTTGTCATTTCCCCCAGTAATGCGCACCACATATCCCTGAAATCATGAAAACAAATAAAATCATAAAATATGCACTATAAGCAGTGCGGGGCACTGGATATCTCCAGCTAATAATCGATGTGAAAAATATCCGGATATTCGGTTACATTTCAGACAAAGTAATGAAATGAACAATGAGAAAAATTTCAAAAATTTTGAAAACATTCTGCGAAACCAAAATATTCTCTTAATAGGCGGATAACCGGATATCCGTTAGCGCAAAATAGGCGGATATCCGGATACGAAAAATATCCGGTGTCATCACTACTACCTGGCTTTTTCCTAGGCAAAAATTTCTGGGGGGGTGTGCCCCCCCAGGTCTGGGGGGTTCGGATTTCTGGGGGGGGGGGAAGAAAAATTTTTCAAAAAATGCCTAAAAATAGCTATTTTTTGCTACTAAGCTAAAAAATTAACTATTTTTAACTTAAATTTAAGCTTAAAATAGCTAAAAAATGCTTAAAAATGAGTAAAAATCCGGCGAAGCAGGAAAAGTTTTTCAAAATTTACCCTCAAAACCCTATTTTTCCGGGATTTTAGAGTTCTGAGGGGGGGGGGAAGGCCCGAATCCTTGGGGGGCGACCCAAGTCTGGGGGGGACGAATTTCTGGGGGGGCACCCCCCTGTAGGAAAAAGCCTGACTACTATGACCTTGTTGAGGAGATGAATGTAAAGCGTACGTACGTATATAGCACATTCAAATTCATGTATATACATTATTGTAATTATGGGGGGGCACTAATATGGACCAGCTTCACCGACAACTCATTCGCGGGCACTCACGTTCCACCCTACATAGGCACTACATTCTTCAGCTTTCCAGGCAGCGCGAGAATTTTGAAATATTAAAGCATATATTCCAAAATAAACAGCGCAGATCACTTCTCGCTAAAGTGTTTTTATGCACTGTCAGCGCAGAATGTGTGACGTCAATTTTCAGTGCTGTATTAAGGGGGGTCCAAATTTGGCCGATTTTTCGACATCTCCGATTTTGCTCATTTTCACATATTTTAATCTCCGGTTGGTATAATTTCACGAGTTTTTGAAATTAAATTAGGATCTTTTACGGAAAAACGAGTAATTTCACTTCAAAGTTGAGATCTCATGAACATAGGCAACTGGAAAAGTTTCAAATTTTGACTAGTGCCAAAAAATCTAGAAACTGGGTAAAGATTATCAGGATAATTTGGTATCCTTAGAAACGTCTGCTTGTCTACAGTGATTTGTTAGAATTAGATTTTTGAGTTAGGCTTTTGAATTTTTAAAAGAATTTTTGAAGCTTGCTGACTGTGAAATTTGACGTTTTTCGTTACTGAAAACTGGGGTGTTTCAACTTTGATCAAGCATTACATAAATTCAAAGGCCTTACTAAAAAATCTGATTACAACAAATCACAGTGTACAAATAGAAGTTTCAAACAAAACCGAATGATGCTGATAATCTTTGCCCAGTTTCGAGATTTTTTGTCATTAGAAATTGGTTTTTTACCAAAATTTTGCATTCCTTCGATTTTTTGCCTATAACGCGAGACCATTGCAATCAGCAGTTACCAAATGCCAAAATATCTCGTTGGACGTTATTTCTGGGGGCTGTGACTACAATTATTGAAGCTAAATAGCCCAGCGTGGTCGCTGCATCCGAATCTGTCGGTCTGGCACCCAAAAAACAAATATGTCGATTTTTCAAATTTCTCCAAACATGACAATTTTGACATCAATCGAAAGCTCTTAATGCGGGGGAACAGTTTTTCTTCTTGGGCTATGGTCCGCAAATGCACCAAATTTAAGTTAATGGCCGTTAAAGGGTTTTGTGATCTATAGTCTCAACATTGGCCTTGCTGCTCCCCAAAGTCGTTAAAAAAGCGCACGATATCACGTTTAGCCTGCCAACACCGGGACAAAATTAATTACTTAGACCAATTCAATTTTCAAATTTACACCCCATTTAAGCTCCATAATCGAAGACTGTATAAGGAAAATTGCCTTCGTCTTAAGCTGTACCCTCGTTTCGCCCATATTAAAATTGCAAGCAGTTGATAGCTCGTAACTCGCGGATACATGGATGAAAAAACTCAATATTTAAACTTGATATGTACAACATGTGTGGCTACATTATGTGTAAAAATGAGCGAAATCCGTGACTATAAATTTTGTCATGGTGGACCCCCCTTAAGTCGATGTAAAAACAGCTGACATTACGTACGCGTACTGTTTAACTATACGTACATTACGTATGTAAGTTGTATAACGAGCACAACTACATACTTGCAGAGTTACTTGTACTTGTTCCATCTTCATTGCTGCTGCAGCAATCTGATGGGCTCCGGATCCATGCCAGAGTTGTGGTGCCAAATTGGAAAATTTTTTCAAGAACTGACGCCAGCAACAATTTGGCAGCTTTCGCAAATATGGGTTTATCATCGAAGCCGGTCCATAATAGCTGGGGGCATGGGCGTATCCAAGGGGGGGTATGGGGGTTGAAACCCCCCAGTTTTAGTTTTTGCCCCCCCAAAATTTTTGATTAAATAGTGCGAAATTAGTAAAAATTTCTAAAATTTTCGCGCCTTCGGCGCGTTCTCCATTGCACTTTTTCAAAAATTTCGCGCCTTCGGCGCGTTGCCTCGTCGTTATTGTGTCGTATATACACAATTCAAGGCATATACACGGCAGCCATACATGTATATAACTGTATATATAAATGTTGGCCATCATAACTCATATTAACTTTTTCATGCGCCTGCAAGGAGCACTTTTTCTAAAATCCCCAAAATAACATTAAATTATTAGATTAAATTAAATTATAAATTAAATTATTAAAATAAATTTCCTGAGATAATTTACCGTAGTTTGGGGTCTGGCTTCTTCTGGGGGGCTGCCGCCCCCCAGACCCTCCGCTTACCTCTTCGGATTCTATATATATTATACAAAGTTGAACTGCTCTAGATTAATTCTTCCGAGGGGGTCTAAATTTGAAAATGTTCTCCAACTTCTGGGGGCCCCCCAGACTTGGTTCATACGTGTTTCTTTTTGAGTCGCCATTTCCGCAGTCAAATAAAATGTTTCCTGGCGCAAATCGGAAACTAATAACCCTGCGGCAATCTGATGGGCTCCGGATCCATGCCAGAGTTGTGGTGCCAAATTGGAAAATTTTTTCAAGAACTGACGCCAGCAACAATTTGGCAGCTTTCGCAAATATGGGTTTATCAGCGAAGCCGGTCCATAATAGCTGGGGGCATGGGCGTATCCAAGGGGGGGTATGGGGATTGAAACCCCCCAGTTTTAGTTTTTGCCCCCCCAAAATTTTTGATTAAATAGTGCGAAATTAGTAAAAATTTCTAAAAATTTCGCGCCTTCGGCGCGTTCTTCATTGCACTTTTTCAAAAATTTTGCGCCTTCGGCGCGTTTTCTTTACTTTTTTCTAAACTTTTGCGCCTTCGGCGCGTTGCCTCGTCGTTATTGTGTCGTATATACACAATTCAAGGCATATACACGGCAGCCATACATGTAATATAACTGTATATATAAATGTTGGCCATCATAACTCATATTAACTTTTTCATGCGCCTGCAAGGAGCACTTTTTCTAAAATTCCCAAAATAACATTAAATTATTAGATTAAATTAAACATTAACATTAAATTACTGTCTTAGCAATTCTGACCTGCTGCGACGAAGGACCGATGCGTTCGGTAATTTCGCCGGTTTACGGAAATTCGGTCATGGTAAGACACTCCGAGCATGCGGCGCCAGCAGTAGAATTCAAAGGCTTGCAGTCTGTTAAGATCATTTACCTTAACCGGCCAGGTCTCGCAAGCATAAAGCAATACAGGACGAATGGCTGCAAAGTAAACTTTAATCTTTATACGCAGACTGACTTTACGGTTCTTTCCAGAGAGAGTCCTGTAGTTTGTTGAAGGCATCTTCGGCTTTGGCAATTCTCGATCTTATTTCTTGAGTGGGGTTGCCGTCAGCTGCAACAAGGCTGCCGAGATAAGAAAAATTAACACATCTGCGGTTGGCCTCGCAAAAGGATCGGCGCTGTCCGCAGAGCAACACTTCACTACCTTGTTTTTTCTTAACTGGATCAGTAACTGGTTCATAGTTTTCCAGCCTGTCGATCATCTGGTTCAGATCCGCGCTGGTTTCTGCCAGTAAAGCAATACCACGCACCATAACCAGTAACCAAACGCCGTCTTCTTTTTCTTTTTTTTTTTTTTTTTTTTTTTTTTTCATAGTCCAGATCTGTCAGTCGTTCATCCCCATCAATTCGACCCTGGGGATCCCCCGTTATTTCCGAAGAACAACGTCCAGAACGATGTTAAATAATAGAAGGTGAAAGGGCGCCTTACTCACCCCGGTATTAACGGGAAAAGAAATCAGTCATTAAACTAAATGCGGACGGCACTTAGGCTTGGATCATACATACGCCCTTACTAATGACACATCCTGTCCTGGCAGCCCACAGTAAGCAAAGATTTTCATACATACGTAAGCGATCGATGGAGTCAAAGGCCGCTTTGAAGTCAACAAATGCTATAAGCGTCGGCTGCCTATACTCGTATTCAATTCCATGATTTGCCGCAAGGCGAAGATTTGATCCACAGTGCTGCGGCCCGGTCTAAATCCTCCTTGGTTTTCGCGGTGACAGCTGTCCATCGCACTGCGAAGCCGCCCTAAGATTATGGCCTCGACGATCTTGCGAGACATCTAACAGGGAGATGCCCCTGTAGTTTTTGCATTCCGATTTGTTTCCTTTCTTAAATAGAGGCACCAACACGGATTTCTTCCAGTCAGCAGGGAATTCTTCGGATTCCATATTTTTGACGAGTCCGCTCAGCTGACGGCAAAGGGCTGGACCTCCAGCTTTCAAAATACTAGCATTCAGGCCATCCTCACCGGGAGCACTAGACGACTTCATCGATTTGATGGCCTTGCCGACCTCGCTTTCTGTAGGCACATCTATTGAGATGTCCAAAAAACCATCGAAAGGCACCGCTTTCTCATTTGGGGGGGGGGGAAGAAAAATTTTAGAAAAATGTCTAAAAATAGCTATTTTTTGCTGCTGAGCTAAAAAAGTCACTATTTTTAACTTAAATTTAAGCTTAAAATAGCTAAAAAATGCTTAAAAATAGGTAAAAATCCGGCGAAGCCGGAAAAAATTTTCAAAATTTGCCCTAAAAACCCTATTTTTCCGGGCACTTTAGGGTAGGGGGGAGTTCTGGGGGGGGGGGGAAGGCCCGAATCCTGGGGGGGGGGGCGATTCTGGGGAGGGGCGAGCCAAGTCTGGGGGGGGGGAACGGATTTCTGGGGGGGCCCCCAACCCCCCCTCCTGTAGGAAAAAGCCAGGGCTGGATGGGACTGGGGCGGTTCAGGAGAGTCTGGAAGTGTTCCGACCAGCGCTGGTTTCGCCTTTGAAGGCTGCGGATAACAGTTCCATCTGCTTCTCGGATTATTTCGCTTGTGACGGTCCTTTTTCCAGAGACTTCTCGTAGAGTTTTGAACCGTTTTCCGGAGTCTCCGTGACGCGTGGCGTTGTTCATAACCTCTACCTGTTTCAGCCAGTATGCATTCTTGTCCTTGGCCATGCTCTCAGCTATTCTGGCTGAAAGTTCCCTGCGCTGGACTGACAAGGTTGTACGCCGGCGCTGCTGGACCAGATTTATGGTGTCCGGTGAGATCCAGTCGTTTCGTCGTCTCGTTGTAGCAGTCAGGCACTGAGATGCAGTTTCCTGGATAATCGCTTTGGTGGTTGACCATAGGTTTTCGACGTTATGCAGGTCTGATAGTACCTGAAATCTGTTGGAGAGCTCCACTTGAAACTGATTCACTACTTGTGGATCTCTTAGCTTCTCTGTGGCGTAGCGTGGGCAGGCACGGTGGGGTTTCTTTTTGCACAAACGGAGTTGTAAAGTGCAAACTAGGATGCCATGGTCAGACTGTGGAGAGGTCCCCCAAAATGTACGACAGCCTAGAGCAGACGACTTCCACCGCTGACTTAGGCAAACGAAATCGATTTGTTTCCTCGTTGAGCCATCGTTAGATGCCCAGGTTTCCAGATGGCGACGCTTGTGTCGAAACGCCGTGTTCACAGCAAACAGCCAGTGGTTACAGAGAAGCGAGATAAAACGGTCCCCATTGTCATTTCTTATTCCAATAGAGTGATCACCAATGCATGATTCACATGGAAATCTGGGACCGACGGTTGCGTTGAGATCACCCATCATCAGCAAAAAGTCGCTTTTGGGAGTTTCGCTGATAGTATCACTTAGCGACTGATAAAAGTCGTCTTTACTTTGGTCGTCCGCTGCGTTTGTAGGGGAGTAGCAGCTAATGATTGAAGTAGGAAAAGGTGTTGTTGCTATCCTAGCGGTAGCAATCCTAGCTGAGACTGGTGTGAACTCCAGTAAGGCATGCTCTATGCGCGAGCTGATAGCAATTCCTACACCATGTTGACCGCTTCCGTCTACAGGACCGCTGTAGAAGAGTTTGTATTTTGGATGTTTGGGCTGGCTTCCAGGTACTATTGGAGTGAAGAGGGTTGAGCTTCCGGAGTCGGGTATACGTGTTTCCGAGAGGCAAGCTATATAAACATCTCTCTCGCTTAGAGATGTTGCAAGGAGCTCTTGGGCACCCAGGGATCGCAATGAACGGACATTCCAAGAGGCAATGTTAATTTTGGAACATAGTTTCACTTGTACAGCGTTGGGACGTGCCGAAACCCGGTTGGCTTGTCCCCTCAGCCCCAGGTTTCCACGATCGGCGTCCGGCTGGGGGGAGACCCGAGTGGCGGGGGTCATCCTAGCATGGGTCTGAAGATGATTTGACGTGTTCATTCATAGAGCAGTTTCTGGCTGGGATACAACCAGGGTCGCCATTCCTGGAGGTTGCTATTTGCCCATAGCTGGGGGTCAGGTTAGCTGACAGCGAGAGCATGTCCACACGCCGGTGGGTCGTAGCTGACAGCCTAAAGGGGCCTGACCGCCTCCTCGCCCTGAGTAGCTCTAGCCAGCCGAACTGTTACCACCTCCGGGGGCCAATGTTATCAACGTCCAAACCTGGGTTATCTAGCAAACCCGGGTTAACTTGGCTATCTTTAACACATGACGTTAACCCGGGTTAGCAACTTACCTTTGGGTGTTGATAACATCTGCCCCGTGACTTTAGAGCTCTGACCCACTACTCAGGACTTCCAAGATCAGAGGTAAAAAGCAGCAGGGTACTGCGACTTTCCCTTTCGGACCTGCCTAGCTGCCCCGGTGTTCCGCTGGAGACACCAGTTATACGTGATCCGGCATTG
>JASAND010029466.1:0-18244 GCA_030248195.1 Trissonchulus latispiculum | reverse complement strand
AAGAAGTTGCCTTACTATAAAGCAGCGAACAGCTGCTTTTCAATGACTGACGCTGACAGTACCTGACACGTGACTAAGCATGCATCCTCTAACGAGGATGGAGTCACTTGAAAACGTTACTGCTCCAGCTAAGAATAGCAGTTGCTACAGCAATCGCCAGACAGCATTCATGTTTAACTCATTTGAAGGTGAGTAATGATGATTGTACCTTTTGGATATAAAAGGACTTCAGTTTCAATTTCCCTCTATTCGGAATCTTCTGCTTGCTTTGCTGCCAACGTAGGTGCCAGTAGTGTTGCTGTCAGGAGTCTGTTGTTTGTTTGCGAACATGTTACTTTGTTACTCATTTGTGAACAGTTTATTGTGTTACCCACTTTTCCAAAGGAAATGGCAACACCTTGTTATTGGTCTGTGCTTATTATTATCCGTCTGTCCCCCCTAGATCTCGAGATTGGGAAGGGGTACAGGGATGATTGATATCTTATTTTGAAGCCCTTGACTAGGACATCTCCCGGAAGCAAGATGGTTCCGAAATACCGGATTTTGAAAATTCCGATTTTTTCGAATGGTAAGGGGGGACCAAGGCGAAATTTCAAAAATCCAAAATTTGGTCAAAAATTTTTTGTCTCCGATTTCACTCAAAAGTTGGTCATAGGGTAATCCGGGGACGTAGATTCCAAATCTGCAATCGAAATTTTTCTAGCCCTTATATATCTTGAGATATGACCAAAAGTTACACTGTTGGAGACCGCAAAAGTGAGGAAACTGGCCAGAAACTCTTGATATAAGAGATTTTGAACTTCTTAGTCAGTTGAGCTGGTGGATTCACTAGAATACCTTTAAAGAAGCAGTATCAAATTTCAAATACCTTTCAGCAATAATTATCAGAAATCTCTTATCCCAACTGCCCTTTTATGGGCAACCATTTTGCAAAATCGGTCAAAAATGAAAGTTGTCGTATCCTGTTGATTTTGGTATCATTCGAAAACTCTCAACGAGCTAAGAAAAAGCTGTCATAGAGCCAAGGCATGAAAATGTACGAAAAACTAGTTTTAACCCCAAAGGGCCGTGTTGTGGGCAACACATTCTTGCAGTACCGCTAGTTTTACTATTATTACTGAAAGTCGAGAAGAACGTTCTGATCCAAAGAGAAACTAACTATTCTATTTGCGGATCAACAACTGCTGCTAATATCCCAGCACAACACTTCCTGGATTTTGACGCCAATAAGCTAAGGTTAGTCTCTTCTTGTTTGACTGTCACGCTGTCCGCCGGCTCAAAAGTATTAACTTTATATTAACAGTATGACAGAGTTGTGCATCAAACAATTTAAAGTTTTCAGAGTAGACAGAGTGAGACTTATTAATACTGGGTCTTGACGACAGCACAACGGGAAAGATCTATCACCCCTATCAATGTATATGGTGTTTTATTCTCAAAGTTACAACTGTCACAACAAACAATACCGTCACAATGCAATACTTACAAATTTCAGTACATTATTCAAAGTAACACCAATGACAAAACTTCCCAACGGTAGTAAGTTTTAATGCTTTACTTACATGTAAGTGATGTAAACGCTTACTGACGCAAACATTAACGCAACGATTAAGCGTAACAGTTTAATAATTTGCGGACATTTTTGAAATATGAAAGATTTTTGATGTGAAATTTTCATTGCCCTCTAGAGGGCTGTTAGAGTAGTAAACTGACCGTCAGTTAATCTGAACTCGTATGGGCAGTTCATCTAGCTACTGCTGCCTGTAAATTACGGAATGAGCAAATCTCCAAGTTCGTAAGTAGAGTTCATCTACGCATCTAGTGGTAAATTACTTACAAGTCTTGTCGAAGTCACTTATGTCAGCATTCATTAAATACTTACACAGTGAGTAAGGCGTAGGGTAAAAAATTAATAAAAGAAGGACCTGCTGGGATAGCAACACCGCAAATTATACACTTGTCATTACAATGTATGAGTGTCCAGAATGCTCAAAGGTTTACCGCCAGCGCCAAAGCTTGTACAATCACAAGCTTAAGGCTCACAAAACTTCGGAGACAAGAAGAGGAGTATGAGACAGACGGCAGCACAGACACAAGTGACAGCAATTTTTAAAATGACAAACTATCACAATTTTGGTATGGTCTGATGGGAGAAGCTATATCTAAACATAGATTGCGGTTAAATAGACTATCTAAGGAATACGAAGAAGATGGTTACCCCAACAAGGAAGCAAACAAAGAAGCGTTTGTTGATCTCATTCCACGCATTAGAAGGACAATAAACGGCCCCATCATAAAGGAGATAATTGAAAAAAAGGAGCAGATAGTGGAAGACAGGGATATAGGTCCTATAGAAGCGTATAAGATTGCTGTTGAGAAGAATAGAAGCATAGATGATTACGTTCTCACCAATGCCAACGAGCACATGGATTACGATAACGAACTCGAACATCTGTCATCACAATCATTTCAGAAATGTCCGCAAATTATTAAACTGTTACGCTTAATCTTCCATATACCCGAACATAGATTATCTGCGTCAGTAAGCGTTTACATCACTTACATGTAAGTAAAGCAGTAAAACTTACTACCGTTGGGAAGGTTTGTCATTGGTATTACTTTGAATAAGGTACTGAAATTTGTAAGTCTTGCATTGTGACAGTATTGTTTGTTGTGACAATTGTAACTTTGAGAAAAAATGCCATATACATTGATAGGGGTGATAGACCTTTCCCGTGGTGCTGTCGTCAAGACCCAGAATTAGTAAGATTCACTCTGTCTACTCTGAAAACTTTAAATTGTTGATGCACAACTCTATCATACTGTTAATACAAAGTTAATACTTTTGAGCCGGCGGACAGCGTGACAGTCAAACAAGAAGAGTCTAACCTTAGCTTATTGGCGTCAAAATCCAGGAAGTGTTGTGCTGGGATATTAGCAGCAGTTGTTGATCCGCAAATAGAATAGTTAGTTTCTCTTTGGATCAGAACGTTCTTCTCGACTTTCAGTAATAATAGTAAAACTAGCGGTACTGCAAGAATGTGTTGCCCACAACACGGCCCTTTGGGGTTAAAACTAATTAAGAATTGTTAGTTTCTATAAGCTCAAAGTAGTCACAGCTTTACTTCAACACTTCCAAAAACTCAACTAAGTCTTGGCATAAATCACAGGTTCCTCAACTTCTTAGTCTCTTTTTAATGAACCACGTGCACCCTAGAGTTCATACTCTATTGAGGACGAAATAACGCGTCTTTGTCCACTCCCGACCGGAATTGAAGGGGCTCGTGTCTGTTTCTTCCTGGGTAGCGGGGTTCCGGTGGGTCAGGTTCTCTGTCTTCCGGTGGGTCAGGGTCAGGTTCTCTGTCTTGAACATCGCCCAGTATGTCGACTCTCTCAGTTCCCTGAACGTTATAATCATAGTCATCGTCTCCGCTCTGTATGCACTTTCTATAGCTGAACTGTCTCTGTGGGCGATTTTGGGTCAGGCGAAGGTCATGGGTATTCACCGCCACAGGGCGCCGAATGTCGCTCAGAAGGCGAGGTATCCCTCCAACCTCCAAGGTTTGATCGAATATAATGTTCGTTACTACTCGGGGGACCCAGTAAGTGGTGCAACGGGCCCCATGAGGCTTGACATAGACCATCTCTCCTGTTTTGAAAGGAAGGTTCTTTGGTCTTTTTCCTACCTTTGCGGGATCACCTGAAATACGGCAGCGGTATTTGTGAATCTCTTTAGCGGGGATGATACCATTACTGTTGGGAGTGTGATTGTACCAAAAAACCATGTCTTCCGTCGAATTCTTTGTTCTCGCTGTTATTCTTGTTATTGTCCGATGGTGTCGTTCAATTATCCCATTACCTTGCGGGCGATAAGCGGCTGAGAATATTTGATTAACACCTAGTTTAGAGCAAAGGGTTCTTACTTGATGGCTTCAAAACGCTTTGCCATTATCGGACATGAGCTCATCCGGGATTCCGTGCTCAGGCAGCGCTTGTTTGATCTGTTAGGAAACGGTGGCTGCGGTTTCTAGCATATTTGGAACATGTATCTATGACGGTCAGATATGGCTGATTCCCATAATGCGTGATGTCCATGGCCAATCGTTGCCATGGTTTACTTGCGGCCAGGTGTCCTGTCTCCCACGTCACGGGTGCTGCGTCAACAGATTTGCAGATATTACAGGATTTCACCACTTCTTCTACGGCATCCTTCGTTACAGTAGGGCTTATTTGTCTTCGACAGAGGAACCACATACGATCAACACCAAAGTGATTATGTTTCATGGATGGCTCGAATACGTGTCCTCTCGTCGGTTCCCTGCACAATTCCTGCAGCATTCAATTCTTTCTGATCTATCCAGTGTCGTCAGCGCCATCTCACGGTCCAGAATTTCCCATTGAACTCGGCATCAAAATCTGACTCCTCCACTGACAATCCTTTATCACCATTGCCCAAGTCTCCTTTTGCCTGGCCACTTACCTTCATGGGTTTGACTTTGTCGCCGCCTTTTTCGGTTGCGACGCAGCACCTGATCTTTGGCAACGATGGTACGACGTACGTAGAACCGTCTTGAGAAATTGTTATACATACGCAGCTTCGAAAGAAGTCCATTCCCAGACAAACATCGATCCCCAGTAACAACGTCGGTCCGCCCACCACCGTGAGGAACAATTCCAACAGCGGAAAACTGCCATCTATGGAACGCAGGTTAACTTTCACCGACCCATGCAATGACATTCGACCACCCCCAAGTGTGGTCAAAGCTGATTTATAAAATGTCCTTTTATCCCGCCAACCCAATTTTCTGGCTGTATTCTCCGAAACTACCGACGAGGTACAGCCAGAATCCAAGAGCGCTGCGACGACAAATTGTTCGTTTAGGACGACGAGTATTGTCGGGAGATTGGCTAACGACGTTGGGAGACTAGGCATGTCCCAACGGCGTCCCCCCCTTGGAGTTTGCCTGAACGCAATTTTGGGCAGTATGTCCTCTTGAGTTGCACAGATAGCACACCAGGTTACATTGTCATCGAAAGTGGCCGGGCCTCCCGCGTCCGTAGCACACAAATTTGGAAGGTTTCCCAAGTCGTTCCTGGTGCAGACGTTCCCCCGCGAACGCCACACCATCTTGTCGTCGGTCTGCCATAACCGCTTTCGCTCAGGTAAGCAACTCCACGATCCCTGCATCGTGATCTTTCAAAGCTTTAACCTGTGACCCCACATCTTCTGGAAACCCACAGACGAACTGGCATTTTAAAACGCTTTCGTCGCTGCTACCAGTTAGCCGCAGCAAGCGACGCAGGTCCGCTAGGTACGCATCAGCGGACTCGTCTTGGCCCAAACGTCGGCGTTTGAGCTGGTAGAAGGTTTGGTAGGGCGTCAGAGAGAAGGCCGACACCAAGGCTTTCTTTATCTCGTCATAGCTGCCTTTCTTCGCTTCCTCCATTTGATCAAATGTGGAGAAGGTCGAATCATGGAGAAACAAGGGTATAAACTTTGCCAAATTGTCTGTACCCTGAAGACTTGCAACCAGTTCAGCTTTCTTGATCTATTCGATTATATCATCTACGTCTGTTCTTATGAACCTATGAAGAACTTGTGAAGAATGTCAGTTATTTTCACTGACATATTGAAGCCGAAATAGCTTATAAGCTCAAAGTAGTCACAGCTTTACTTCAACACTTCAAAAAACTCACCTAAGTCTTGGCATAAATCACAGGTTCCAACTTCTTAGTCTCTTTTTAATGAACCACAGTTTTCTTTGGATCAGAACGTTCTTCTCGACTTTCAGTTAAAATTAACTGTTCACAAATGAGTAACAAAGTAAAATGTTCGCAAACAAACAACAGACTCCTGACAGCAACACTACTGGCACCAACGTTGGCAGCAAAGCAAGCAGAAGATTCCGAATAGAGGGAAATTGAAACTGAAGTCCTTTTATATCCAAAAGGTACAATCATCATTACTCACCTTCAAATGAGTTAAACATGAATGCTGTCTGGCCATTGCTGTAGCAACTGCTATTCTTAGCTGGAGCAGTAACGTTTTCAAGTGACTCCATCCTCGTTAGAGGATGCATGCTTAGTCACGTGTCAGGTACTGTCAGCGTCAGTCATTGAAAAGCAGCTGTTCGCTGCTTTATAGTAAGGCAACTTCTTATCTTTTAGCTGTCAATTTCTTCCCTAGAAGGAGCACTATCAAATACTGATTGCGTTAGAGTTTGTTGGAATTCGGGACGATAAAAATAGCGTTACGTAGCTTTCCAGTGCATCGGATTATTGGGCTATTTTAATATAGCCAGGCTATCAGTGCTGTCATTTTTTAATGCCATTTACTGAAATGTTGAATTAATACATACTATGGGATTTCATCATTTGTTGTTATATAAAGCTTTGAAATAAGTATAACCTATTACACCTACTTAGCGTTAACCTTCTGATACAATTAAACGTTTTGGCTGCACCTAGTTTTTCGGCTTAGGTAGGCAGGATTTTTAGAATCTAGGGATTTTCGGATAAAATTTTACACATTAAACATAGGGGATTTAGGGCTGCGGTTCCAGAATCCCCATTTTTTACTACTACTATCAGCGATATCTCAATCATATACCAGATATTCACGAGAATATTTAACTTATATCTCGCCGCAGGGAACTCGCTGTCGTTAGAACTTCGACAGAGACGATTTACTACTTACCAAGTAACCTTGCTTTGCCATAGATGGCATATCCTGCTCAATACGTGCACTATAAAATTTTAACTTTTTAACTTTAATTTTTAAAATTTTACACGTTAAACATAGGGGATTTAGAGCTACGGTTCCAGAAACGGCTGCGGTTCCAGAAACCCCATTTTTACTACTAACTGCTGATTTTTCCCAAATCAAATTTTATAATACTCTTAAATTCAGGTAAAACACTGAAAACTTATAATTTTCTTGAGTCTCCGAAAATTTACTTGCCTGAACCACTAAATCCGGTTCTTTCAAAAGACTGAATCGATGCGAAATTTATTTCTTCTTTCATCCAGATAACATTTATGCACTGTTCCAGTTTTCCTGGATGTGTCTAGGCACTTTGTCGGTGGGTACTTTACCTTCCGAACAACTGCGACGCCACATGGCCAGAACACGCATTTTGTTCCTATACAGGGCCCTGTCTTTGATTTGAAAATAACTGGGTCTAATTTTGCATAGTTCTTTCCGAGTTTCAGTCACAGAATGCAGACTTTGAAGAGCTTAATCTTTATTGGCATCCCAAGTCTGTGCTGCTATAGAATTGGGATGGATGGAGGGAGGGGGCATTACTGGAAATTTAATTATTAGACGGGCCCTGAAGACCAGCCTAATTGGTCTTCTTGAAGGAATTAGACCACTTTAACTCTTTTTTCTTTTTTAATAGACCTCGTCCTGAATTCGGCTTTCCCTTTCTACCTTCTCTACACAAATTCTGTTTCCTTCTGCTTTCAGCTCTGCCCATTCTTTGTGTCAACTTTTGCGTCAGTCTCTACAAATGAACGTTTGAGGAAATGTTCATATGGTGCTGGAAACACACACAGCTGTTTCTAACTTTTGCAGATTCCTATGCAGATATAGTGATTCAGATCAAGAGTGCATGACACTTAACAAGAGTACATAATACATAAGAGTGTGACAATTGGCAAGCTCTCTGTTGTCAGCTGCGGGTACATGCTCTCCATGCTAACGACGGACGCCAACCCGAAAGCCACAAGTGTGAATCACTTTCAGGGAGACGGTAGACATTGAAGCTAAGATAAATATTTCTTATCCGGTGTCTTCACAGTGGTTACGCTAATTTCAAACTGATTTAAACATGAGAAGGCACCACTAAAAAGGGGTTTCTGAAATTTGGGCTGTTATCGTGGATGTACTGAAGGATGAGAAACTTTCAGCTTAACATTGCGACCATAATCCCAAACAGTTTGGACTTTTGCTTTTACCAGAATAGGTATAACTTTTGAGGGACATTTGCATCAGGCCAACAAAATGCAGTCTCTCGCTGACACCTACTTTGTTAATTCTCCACCCCATGACGTTTTACGTGGACAATTCTTTAGTTGACCCCCCAATTTTGGATAAGTTTGGTTGAGAATTAGCATTGAAACTTATGGCTTCAACCCCATCAGGAATTTTCGTTGAAAATGCTTTAGAATCGGAATATGTTTACAACGATAGGAATTAAGCAACAGATTTTGGATAATTTTTGGAGGAAAGCAAGCAGTTCTAGACTAATTTGACCTGGACATTAAAATCTCTAAACTGTCTGGAGAATGTGCTTTGTGATGTATTGTTATTGGCCATTTCTGAGAGCTGTTTGCGTCAGCTGTGATATGTAACAAAAAAGCAAATAAGGTCTCATATTTTTGCCATAACCTTGCTGACTGCTAGTTAGTATGCCTTTTTAACCTACTTAGGTTCACCGAAAACCAAATTACTTGATATTACAGAGATTACAAATCAAGGTGAGCGTGAGCAAGAAAAGAGCGATTGGTAAAGAGGCGTCCCGATTTACGGCACAGTTTCGGGAGGCTGTCTCACTTAGGCTGATTCTAGATATAGCAGGTTCAGTTGCTGCATTCCAGCATTTTCTCTCCTTTTCTATTGAAATTGTCCTGACAAAACTTTCCACATGACATCATCTGATGTTGTAGCTTCCTGTTAACGTTTTCGCTTCAAAACATGGTCGTTTTTCCGAAGTCTGCACTAATTGTAACAAATTTGGTTTATTTGGAATGTGACGACCGCTAAATTTGGTTTAACCATAAGTTTTTCCAACTGAGACAACTTCAAGCTGGTTCTGTAAACCTTGTAGTTGTTGTGTAAGCAGAGTCTAACTGCGATCCTACGTAAAAGCACAGTAAAAGGGTTTTAGCTCGCAGCGAACGTGGTACTAAAATGCTGTCCCACGCTTGGGAATGTAGAATGATCAGTCCTTTCAGCTTGAGCTTTAAGTTAACTTTGATACCTGCTGGTCTTGCAACAGTTGTGTATTGGTTTGGATTGGAGTTTCAACGGCTTATCAGCAGAATGTGCCCCTATGGGGGGCTATATTATGTTTAGGTTTTCGGTCTTACTTTTGGATTTGCAGAGATTGGCTAAGACAAAATCTTTTTCTTGCAAAAAATTTCGACAGAACAGTTGCTCATAGCAGCTGTGTCAGATAAAAAAACGTTTACATTGTTCTACACTAATTGCGGCCACACCTGTTTATGGCAAAAATGTAGAATTTCACTAAGATTTTGACGATGCTTTTGATAACTCTAAAAGTAACGTTTTGGCAAAAAGTTGTGGCATCTAATGTCAACCGTGCTTAGTCAGTTGAATGTTGTCGTCTTGTCGTGTTTAACCACATGCTATAATGTCCCACCCAAATGCAGGTGTGTAAGTTTAGGGATTTCCAAGTTTGAGATCTATTACACCTAAATTATAGTTTATAAATTAAACTAAGTTTAATTAATTTAACCATCAAACATCATGTCAACCAATGTCACTGCTAAGCTTCAGAACCAGGTTTCTACAAATTTAGCATCAACTAGTCAGTACCTAACTGGATTCTGGTCCCGGTTAAGTGGTCGAGGGTGGAATATAATCCACAGAAAGCAATTTCTGTTCCAAGTGCTCCTGTGAAAACGAACAGGAGGGAAAGCAAAATGTCACAATTAGAAGGAAAGGGTCTCGGATTACAGTTTAATCTTGTTTAACGGATCGCCTAGGGGAATCTTTTCTCAGACCTAACCTAAAGCCCTTCTTTTTCTCACGCCTCAAGCTCAGCCTAACCCATCTGGTTTATCTTTTTTTTGGTTTTCCTGAGCCCCTGAATAAACGTTTAGGGCTCATAGTTGTTAAAAAATTAGAAAACTTTAGTCGAAAGTCGAAAGACCATACAAGTCTTTTTCTGTGTTGTAGTCAAAACTAAAAAATTTTGTCTACATAATGATTGATATTAGGCCCTTCTTTCCTTGTGTAGCGATCTCACGGTAGCATTGTTTGCTCGTCCTTTGGAGATTTGAAACAAATAGTTTGTTTCGGTACGCTCCACTCCAGTTGGTCCTACACCGGTCAAGAATAGTGTCGTCTTAAATATAGTAGTGAATTTGATTTGTAACTGTGTTAGTATAGCTGACACCGAATAATTGTCTTCACAATGGCTAGAGGCATAATTTTTATCAGGCTGCTAGACAAAGCTAGGAAGATGTGTTGGACGAAAAGTGTCCAATAACAGGAAGCTGGCTGCTGTGAAAATTCTGGCTTGTATCTTAAGGCACAAGGCAATACATTCTTAGGCTTCCATGACATCATTTGATACAGCAGACCTAAAACAGATAAAACAAACTAATTTGCATACTGTAGATTTTGCCTATTTCAGGCGAGCCGGCGGCTATGATGTGCAACGGCATGTCCTCCAGACGTCGTGAGAGTACCATGAAAATGTTTCGAAAGTCCAGCTATGAAGTGGTGGCTCCCTGTGTGGTCGATTGCGAGGACCACAACGGCGGAGCCACCAACCCCCTCCACAGGGGGCAGAGTGGAAGTAGAGTGACCGGCGGCAGTCCCTTTGAAGCAATTATGCGTACCATGCAATTCCTGGGCTACTATCCCTCAACCTTTACCCTTCTGTCGCCCTCAAAACACTGTACCTACCAGGCGACCCTTGGCCTAAATGCCCTGGCCAAGTTCTGGACACTGGCCATTATAGCCACAAATCTGGGCTTCTTTGGCCTAAATGTGTCAGTGACGGACAAAACGCGCGGTCACTACGGGATGCTGCATCCCTACACCATGACCAGCATTGTTACCGGACTCCTGCCTCTCCAGAATGCCATCAATGTGATCCTGTTTTCTACTGGTCTTCGCAGTCATTTTCGTCTCCTCAAGGATCTACAGATCCTCTTCACCGTTTCCACCAGTCCCCAAATGGACGGCCAGTTTCAGACCCGGACGAGTCGTAAGTTTTTTCTGGTTCTGGGCGTGGCCTGTGGCATTCCCCTGGCGGCCCGGGCGGCCCAGACCGTCTTCCAGCCCCACCTATTTCGGTCCTGGGTCGGTCCGGTTTCCCTGGTCATCGTTCCACTGCTCCGGGCCTGGCAAGTCCTTCCCCTTCTCTACTTCTGGGTCCTCTGTATGGTTCTGAAGATGCGGCTGAAGCGCCTCCGGAAGGCCATTCTGCGCGATCCCCGCCTGGAAGAGGTACATCTGGTCACTCATTTCGACGAATTTCGAAACATCATCACGGTCTCGCGGCGGATGGCGGAGTTTCTGAGTCCGTTCATCTTCGCATCGCTGGTCTTTGCCGTGTTCAATCTCTGTCTGACAGTCTATTTTGTGACCCAATCTAAGGACATGCTTTCCCTCCCTTCTTCCATGGAGTGGCACATGCGGGCTGCCTTATACTTTGACTTCAGCTGGGGGGCGCTCCAGGTGTTTTTGGCCATCTTCTATGCCGTTATCATCTGTAAATTTGGTTGGACTGTGAATGAGCAGGTAAAAAGGACCAACTTCAGTCTAGTTGAAAATTAGTGGACGGTTGAGGTGTAAGGGAAGCAGGCATAGGAAACTGATATATACATGAAACTTGAAACTTGAGCGTGCTAAAATTCTTACTTCTTTTGAAGTTCTAAATTGGGACCGGGGGAATGGATTTAGTTTGTTAGAAACAAACTGTGATGATTTGATTTACTTGTTTCATATTAAGTTAGTAACTAACTACGGTTTAGTCAAGCATGTAGGTATGAAGTCGTTAACGCTCTATTTGCTTTGCTCTAATATTTGCTAGTTTTCTCTATTTTTCTTGCAGATCTATAAGCGCAAATTGAATAAATGAATGAATTGCTGAAATTGTAACTTTGAGATTGATCAAATTCAGGAATTGGGTTTAATGAGCCGATTCGCCTTTCCGACTCCGACTTTTTGTCAAATTTATGTGTATAAGCACTCCCCCCCGGAGATCCGTGGGTGGGATGGCTGAGCTTAGCGTTGTTAAGGGTGGGGCTACGAACGGTTTTTGCCCAACTTCTTCAGAGAGACCTACCTTTTGCCATATGATTAGTTAACATATCAAGGTTAAATAGTCCGTAGTGGGCATTATTATATCTAACACACATCGATTCTGGCACTACGCCAAAGTCGAAATTTTGGTGCGAAAAGTGGGTTTTTTGAAAAAGATTTCTGAATTCTGGTGGATTAACGGTTTGACCAATTCTGAAACTTTTTGCCACAAATGTTAACTGTTACTAGTACTAAATATTAAAGGTATTCCGGCTTTCGAGCATTGCTTCCTTCTTCAGCTATAACAGCTCAAAGTTTGAAATTTGACAAAAAGTTGCGATGTGACCGTGCGCCGTTTTCGATCTAATAAAATTGACAGCCCCTAGCCTACCCCAGCTTTTTACCAAATATTAGGCTCTAATAGGGGCAAATTGTCTGTGAGTTTCGAGAGTTTTGGTTTTCTCGTTTGTGTGCTAGCATACTTTTTGTTAAGAAATAACCCTTATTTTTAGGCCTGAAAAGCTGGCTAAGCGCAGTAAAAATGGGGTCAAAAATTTTGTTGTCTCCGATTTTGCCGAAAAGGTCCTTATAGGGGTTATTTGGCCTGCTGAATTCGAATATGAAATCCGTTTTTCGATATGACGCTTTCTTCGTTCAGTATGCGCTTACAACTGTCTTAGATCTTTTTGGAGCGATCGCCATCCATACTTCGAGAAATCAATCTAGCATTTCTAAACATTGGAGCGAGGTTTAGTGACCTAGCTATCGGCACATCCTGGTATACTCACTGGCCTGTAATGCGCAAGGTTTCAGCCGATTCTGCCACAGTACTTTGGAGTAATTGACTCTCATCTTCGAAATGGCACCAAGTAACAGCGACAATATCGATATTGTAATCTAGCACTGCGAACGCAAGGATTAACGAAACCACGTCATTTTTACTTAAGTTATGACAGATACTTGGAGTATTAATTGGAGCAAAGTTGGGCTCCTTTGATAAACCACAGCTCATTAGACGTTAGTTAACCTCCAGCCGTGTAGACCTACAACACCCAATTTTTCGCACTTTGATTGTATCGCACAGAAAAGTATACACTGATCTAAGGATTATTTTGCACGATATCAAAGCGCTATGTCAGTACTATTTCTGGAAAATTTGGGTACCGTACCTTGCGCATAGCGATCAGGGCGAGGCAAAGTTTGTGTACGTGTCATGTCCAGCTTTGGACCGACAACACCAACTTCTGATGGCTCCACAGGACGCTAAGCTGCATGGAATTCTTTCAAACTTTAAACTATTTTACACTAAACCTAATGCTATTATATGGTAAAAGACTAGCTAGCTTTTCCAACATCGAACTTTTAGTGAAATTCACGCCTCCCTTAAGGGGGGGGGGCGACTAAACTTTTGCCCCGACTTTGTCAGATTGGCCTACTTTTTGGCGAAGTTATAGAGCATGGGTGTGGTCAACAAAATACTTGGTCGTTGGTTCTTAGCTGCCTTCCAGCCATGCGCAGCCGTCGGGTTTATGTGTCCGACCCCCCCTTTTTCACAACTACCAACATAATTAATTAAAACTTTCTGCTGGCTGCAAGACCCTAGCTCCACGGTTGCCATTTGCCAATATGATTTGGCACATGTGCCCCTATCTGCAGAAAAATACTAGACGTCTCTATCTTATCTGCATCTAAGGAAATTACTCTTCAAAGTTGAGGTTTCGTCAAAAATTTTAAAATTTTTGGCTAACGAAAGGAATGTTTTATTACTGATGCGAGCTATAAGGCTGTAATTTGGCATAAAAGGAGGCCCTATAGGAGTCCTCATTTGTGCCAAATGGCAAGAAATTCTGCAGCGTGAAAAAATTTTTATGCCAGCTTTAATCTTCAAAAATTTCCAAAAACGCCTTTTTTGGGCAATGGTATATACCCCAGAAATCAAAAAATTCAAATTATTCGAAATTAAAATTTTTTGAAATATTTGAACTCAGCGTGGTCGAAAACACACCCACAAACGATTTCAGCTCGATTAGTGAAGGTTTGAGACTTCTATGGCTGCAGAAAGCCTCTACACAGGATCCGACAGACTGAAAATGGCAGTTTCGGCAATTTTTGAAGATTAAAGTTAACATAAAAATTTTTTCACGCGGCAGAATTTCTTGCCATTTTTGGCACAAATGAGTACTCCTATAGGGCCTCCTTTTTATGCCAAATTACACTTAAGCTCGCACCAGTAATAAAAAATATTCCTTTCGTTAAACAAAAATTTTTTTAAATTTTTGGCAGAAACTTCAACTTTGAAGAGTAGTTCCCTAAGATCCAGATAAGATATAGACTTCTAGTATTTTTCTGCCGGATAGGAGCACATGATACCAAATCACATTGGGAATGGCTACCTTGCAGCTAGGGGTTTGCAGCCAGCAGAAATTTTTATTAATTATGTTTGTAGTTGTGAAAAGGTCCACATAAGCGCGACATTGCCTGGAAGCAGCTAAGATCTGAGTACCCGGTATTTTTTTACCCCACCCATGCTCGAAATCTTCGCCAAAAATTAGGCCAATCCGACAGATTCGGGGCACCCCCATTTTAGTCGCCCCCCCTTAAGCGTGTGCATATCTGGGATTGAACAGAAATGCATTTGATTGGCTGCTCAGCTACTGCTGCTGAAACGCACTGATGAGGGTTACGGTAGCGGTAGCTAAGTAGCGCATCAAATGCGTTTCTGTTCAATCGCATATAAGCAAATGCTTAACAACGCTAGGCTGACCCCATCGCTAGGCCGCACCCTTACGGTAAGTAGCACAAATATATAATGGAGCAGACAGTGTTGTTGCGTATCTGAATCGTCGAAAATGTAATAGAATGTTAGCCTATTCATTTCTGTTTTTCATTTTATTTTAGTCACGTCGTGTCATTTCAACCGTTTTGTGCACTTCACCTCAGACAGAAGATGATCGATTTCAGGTTTGATCAATAAATTAATTCAAATTTATTAATTAACAAGGGCTTCGGGAGATTGCATAAAGTGCACACAAAAGTTTGAAAAAAGGTCTTGCACTTGCCCAACTCTACCGTGGCAGAAGAGACGGCTAGCTTCGAGTATTGGCAAGAGTATATAAAGAAGAAGAGTAAGCCACTGGAGGATCCTCTTTACTGCATTCACTCTCCGACCACAATACTCGAATGTTCTACCGTGTCCGTATGGTGGGAATGGGGGGTCCTGTAGTGGCTACCACCATTAAACGGGGGAACGGAATTGCGTTATCTGGTCGAAGCACCGTTACGCAACGCAATGAAGGAAGCCTCCTCCCCTAGTGGCTTACTCTTCTTCTTATAAAAAGTGCAATTACGTACTCTTGGTACTTGTTTTCAGACATCATCTTACAGTTTATGCCAGCCTTTCTTGATTCTGCAATATTCCGCCTTTAAAGACCACCAGTTCGGACTACGTGTGCTTGAAGTTTTTGAGGGGGGGGGTTTCACCAGGTCAGCTCAGCCCCCCACCCCCAAGCAGAGATAAAACCGGGTCACTTAAGCTTTGAATGACCCGGTGACCCGGTGACCCGGTATTTTCAGAATTTCTGAGTTACGGCTGTAAAAAAACTAAAAACTAAGTAGGTGGGTGGGGGGGCTGAACGCCTTTTACTAATTTAACGCATTTTGGTTAACATACCGCTTGAAATATGTTCTGAAAAAATATTGTTTGTATGCCAAAAGCAGTTTGTCGGAAAATATTTAGATCCTTCAGTAAGTATTTTGATTTTTAGACCACAAAAGAAAGAGGTCGGCCGTCAAAGGTACTTACCCAATATGCGGTAACAACATCAGCAAATTCAAACTGAACACCGATGCCAAACCTTGAATCTTACTGCGTCTGGATGATTTTTCTTTAGCTTAATGGGGAAAATGTTTTCTCGTTTTATTAATTTTACTACCCTTATACACCGTTTTGTTAGTTTCACTAAAGATATCGTTATTATCAATTTTAGAAAAGATTTACACCCAAAATATTCATTACAGCAAAATTGCTTATTGCGTCAGAAACGGCAAGACAGGGTCTCTCAAAAGGTCTGTCTTTATGATGTCTATCGTTGTTTCAGTTGTCGACAATGTGCTATTCAAACTGCCCCCCTTGACTTCTGCAGTTCCACAATCTCATATTGAAAAATAAACGAAGCTAAAATTTTAGAACAAAGTATGCAACTAAAGCAGAAAATCAGCAACTTATCAGTGTTTTAATTACTATAGGCCATGTATTTAGAAGAAAACACTTGATTTCTTGGTTGAGGATGGGGTTTCACTTTGAGGAGATTCATATAATATTATTTTTTTTTAACTTTTTGTAACTGAAGTTTAATGCAATAACTGCTCATGAGATGACCAAATCTGAAAAGGTTTTTATAATAGGGACTGAGACGTTCACGCTTCTTGAGAACATTCTGAGAGCTGGCTGAATAAAAGTATTTGCTGTTTGTGCTAAATAAAAATTAAAGTGTAGGATATCAAAACTTTGGAGAAAAAACAGGAGAAAAAATCTGAAATAATATCATTTTACATGCAGAAAATTTGAAAATTTGTAAAGACCGGGTCCAGACCGGGTCAGAGCCTCTGACCCGGTGACCCAGGTCGACCCAGTCCGCCCAAGCTGGAGCCCCAGACCGGCCGGTGACCCGGTTGACCCGGTTTCATCTCTGCCAGAGAGGGTCCCTCAACCCCCAGAATCCGGATTTTTCCGGTAAAAAACCTTCGGCCTTCTTCCGCCCTTCACCCCCCAAAGCTTCCCCTCCTTCACATGTCTGGTCTCGGATGAGGTCCCCAAAAATTCATTCTCTACATGAAATGTTACTAACACAGAAGATACTGCAACCAATCTGATTACGTAGATTATTTCTTTTCATTTCTATCTTCAAACACCACACTACAGCTGAAACATTCGCAAACATAAGGCTCTGTCGCTCCTTTTACTTGATTTGTTTCATGTTTTCAGGGTTTGCACTTTCTTTATTTCAGGTGCTCCGATTCCAGCAACTTCTGTTCAGCCAGCTGAGTTGGGGAATCAGCGTCTGGCGAGCCTTCCTTGTCGAAAGAAGCTTCCTCTTTACAGTAAGTTAACATTACAACAAAACTGTTGCAAACTTGTGAGCGGAATCAAGTCACGGATTTATTAGCCTACATAACGTTAGAGTACTTCTACATGAGAAAGGAACCTAAATGCCCAAGAAAAACGGCTTGGTCAGGTTAAGGTTAAGTTAAAGTTCAAATAGTACTGTATTGCTGATTTATTTGGTAAAAACGTGTTCTAGTCATCCGTTGACAAAACACGGTTTGACTAATGTAACTTCAAATCGTAGTCAGCTGTCCACAGTAAATTGCTACTACTTGTTTGAATACTTAAAGATACTTAAGAACTACTACGAAAGCTATTTCCCCTCAAGATTACGTGTCTTGG
Source organism: Trissonchulus latispiculum (assembly GCA_030248195.1). Lineage (NCBI taxonomy): Eukaryota > Metazoa > Nematoda > Enoplea > Enoplida > Ironidae > Trissonchulus > Trissonchulus latispiculum. The sequence goes on along the minus strand of JASAND010029466.1, from coordinate 794 downwards.
CAATGAAGCCTCTATACATATGAAATGGTCGTATTGATTTCTATTATGCAAATGAGCTTTTGATACTGTTTCGAATACGCCTAGCACTGATCATGGCCTATGCACACAATCACTTAACTTGACTGCGGGCCGCCTCCAGAAGGCTCCAAATTGAGAGAGGGCGAGTCCTCCAAGATGGCGTACACTCTCAATTTGATGCTAATTAACTTAACTCAAAACGAAATTTCCGCAACTGTCAAGCAGTACTCTACTGTCAAAACTATGGATCAGTATTCTGGTGCAGGTCCTGGATTGATTCTAAAGGCAACATAAATTTTTATGTTTTATCTGAAAAATCAATAAATGGAACTCCGGTTAAAGTAGGTACATTCTGAGTTGTATGTAGTTAATCCTCCTAACTGAACAGAGTCGGAACATTTTATATCCTGGCTTTGACTCGGTCACTATAGATACTGATTCAATGCAATTTCCTGCGTTTCAGATTAGAATTTTTGGTTTCAATAATTTTGATGAAAGTTTCTTTTGCAAAGAAACAATATTTTCAATATCCACTTATTTTTTCATATATAAACAACGTCTCAAATCAAAACTGAAACCAAAGCATCATATGTTTTATTTTTATTATTTTATTAGCTGTAATTAGCTGTATAAAAGTTGTATAGTGTAATTTCAAAAACCACACAAATGCGTCTTGTGGAGATAAAAGGTTTTAATTAATTTTCGAAATGACGTCAGAGCAGATCTAGTGAATATATCAAGAGAGAGTAGGTATAGGAAAGATTAATGATCTATTG